>APFE030927455.1:0-13689 GCA_000404065.3 Pinus taeda | reverse complement strand
TAGGATTTCGTTCTGCTCAATTATCAGCATATGTAAACACTTTTTGTTCAGACTATATGCAAATATGTAATTAGCAAGGTTGTTTATGTGATTTCAAATTCATTGAGCCATGAATTCTTTACTTTGTATGGAATATTGATCAAATTCATTAAATCATGGATTGTGTATGGAATATAGATAATTTGTAATGTAACTGATGCCTGTTTTTTTGAAGCTCAAGAATGGACTGAATCCTGTCATGTCATTCAAACATATAGTTAAGCCCTCAACTGTGAGGTAATATAAGCTGAACTGTTGTAATCTGTCCAATAAATAAAATCTCATTTACTCAACTTTGATTTTTGGCCAAAGAGACATCCAATGGCCCAGGACAAAATAATATCATTTACTGAAGTTGCCTAAGAAATATATGAGGAAATTCCAACACATTGATTGAGTGGAAGTTCAGTTGTGATGTAGTGATTGGACTATTGACAATTAGAGTTGACTAGACTCCCCCTACAGTGAGCTTTAGCTTTAGCTCTTTCACTAGATAGACTGATTTCTTAATGACCTTTGTTTATTTTTAGCATAACTATTTATGTAATTACATCTATAATATCATTGTAAGAATTAAACTTATGCTTTTGAGAATTATCTTTAATGAGAAACTTGAGTACCTCAGTGGTCAAATGATACGTTAAGAAATTGGTCCAATATAGAGAGGGTTACACAATCAAAACTAAAAACATACCCATACTAGTGATGAAGTTATATATTTCCAAGGTTTATGACTAGATTTCATGGAACGTTTCAAAAAAATTATTGGTTTTCATTGGCTTTGACATAAACATGGTGAATTGGATTATCAATTGTGTTAATTTCTCCTCATTTCTAATATTAATGAATGGGGAAGGATCTAATATATTTAGGCCCTCTACAGGACTTTGACTAGGGTGTGCCCTTTGTCTATACTTAGTTTTAATAACTTTAGAGTATCTTAGTTGGATGATAATTAGGTCTAGATAGTCTCAGCCCATTCAAGTAATTTTGATGTGAAAAAACTTACAAGTCACTCACCTATTACTTGTGGAAAATGTACTTTATTATGATATTGTAATGATAGTGAAGGTGAGTGATTTGAATGGATCATACAATCATTTTGTAATGTGACTAGCTTGAAGGTTGATATCGAGATATTTACTATATACTTTCTTGACTTTGTGGATAGAGTCAAGCAACTAGTGAAAAAGATTGATTTTACTTATTAGGATAATGATTTAAATGGTGGTTTCAATTATTTTGGATTCAATATTAAGCCAAACGACTACGTAGTAGAGGACTAGAAGTGATGAAAGGCTAAAGAGGAAAATATACTATATTTCTAGTGTCATCATTAGATTCCAATGGGTTGAATAATAGTGTTGGAGGCTATTCATGTTTATTAGAATTTGTGAGCTCCAATCACTAAAATTATCCTAAATAGAATCTATAAGATAACCTTTAATTATATGTTACTTGAACTCAGATAGCTCCTCCCATGAAGCAAGGATGTTAGGGCTTAAGAGTATTCTTAATTTTGGGATAGTTTTCTTCATTAGGATTTAGGGAAAATTTATGGAGGTACCTTTTTATTACCAAATGCATTTCAATCGAGTCTACCTAAAATTAGTTAATTTTATAACATAAGATTATTCCTCCAACCATTGGGGGGTGATCTATCAAGAATTTGAACATATAGTTGGTACTTGTCATGCTTAGTGGCTCAAGTCTAGATTTAGGGTCTGCATTGGAATGGATGTTATAAAAAAATGTAAGAAAATATCTTCCCAAATGTGTTTATTTTGTTCCTTTACAAAAGAGGATTTTGCAACATAAATAAAATAGAACATGAGGTTACCACTATGATATGGAATCAATGATGAGTTTCTACATCAGACCTAAACCTTAAGCTATATGGAATGATAATTAGGGATGGCCCTATTGCACAAGTTAATAATGAACCTATGAGGGTCAATGAAGGGAACGATAAATTGTTATGCATTTATAATTCCACATGTAGACATTACACTAGTAAACTAGGATATAAATCTTTGAAAAAGAATGATTAGGTGATTATAATGTGGTTGTACAAAAAATTTAGAAGATAGAAGCACCTCTCAAAATAAAATTATTATTGTCACTCATACATAAAAAAAGATGGAGTTAACATGATCTAGAATGAACATTCTCATAAACATAATGGAGATGATGTTGGAATAATCGCAGTTAGTGAATGTATAACATCTAATAAGCAAATCAAAAACAATTTTGGAAAAGAAGGAGAGGATTAAATAAAAAAATGGAATAAAAAAGCTGAGGGGATGAAAATTAAAGACCTTGATGAAGCGGGCATGGTCATAACTCCGATGTCCACTATGCGACATGGATATAGCTCCAATGTCCACTATGCATCAAGATATGATCACGTAGAATGATTATTTTTTTAAATTTTACGAGTGTTTGAAGGAAATTTCTTAGTGTGGTATCATATTGCCAACAACGAAATTCACGAGGGAAATTCAAGTAAGCCGACGATACCGTCTTAACGCATTATCATGAGCGCCTTAATCATGCTTCTATTTTGCATTTATGGTATTATTTGTGTTTTTTATTACAAATTATATTATATTGATTTTGAATTTATTAAAACATTTATAACATAAAAGAAAACTTACATGCAAATAAAATAAGAGTTGAGTTTTTTTTGTGATATTATAGTATTTTATCACAATAACCTAGAATTTAGTCTAATAAGAGTTGAGTTTTATGTGATATTATAGTATTTTGTCTAAGCAGATGTTACTTAACCAGATTGTAAAAACAAAGAAAAGATAGATCAAAGAGTCGAAAATAAGCCTCTTCGAAGGGCCAACGTCCATTTACATCGCACAAATGAACAATTTTCGGATGATACAAATGACAAAGCCTCCTTGGTATACATACGAGTCTAAAGGGTCATAATATAATTAGGGATTAGATAAAAATAATAATATAATGGCACAAAAATAAGAACAGTGGGCTTCTATAGGGCACAACAATAACAATATGGGGGCTACACTAGTATTATAGTGACCTAACATGCCCCCGTCTTCCAAAAAAGTGTTGTCCTCAATGCTTGAGTAGTTCTAGATGTTTCTAAATAAAATTCTCATCCTCCCATGTGGACCCATCAATGGGTATGTTCTTCCACTTAAAGAGATACTTTCAAAAATGATCAATTTCATAGTTGTCGGGTTCGTCCGCTTCATGCTTCAATATGATTTTTCCTTCTTCATCAAGTTCTAGAAATGTTGTTTGAATGGGGAGCTTGTCACCTATAACCTTCTTTAAGCATGAAACATGGAAAATTGAGTGACTCAAGAAGATGCAAGGAACTCCAATTTGTATTTCATAGTAACAATATTTTACAACACCCTGTAAGGACCATATTACTTGGGTAATAATTTGTTATAATTCTTAGCTTGCTTAAGGGACACTTACTTGTATGGTTGTATCCATAAAGACACTCAATTGCCTACATTAAAACTTCTTTCACTGTGATCATAATCTACCTATTGTTTCATTTGATTCCGTGGGGAAGATATGTTATCCTTTAAGAGCTGGCGAACTTGTGCTTGATGTTCAATGTGATCTCCCACTACTTGAACCATATAATTTTCTCTTAAAGACGATGTGATGGATAGTGTGTGGTATCCATAAAGTGCCATAAATGGGGTCATTTTTATTGTGGTATGGAAGGAAGTGTTATACCACCATTCTTCCAATAGTAACCACTTAACCCATTATGTTTGTTTATCAGATACAAAGCAACGAAGATATCCTTCCAAACATTGTTCACTATATCGGTTTTCCCATCAAATTGAGGATGATAAGATGAGATATGAGCTAATTGAGTACCAAGACAAAAATATTTTTGTCCAAAAATTTCCATTGAAAATGAGATATTTGTCACTTATAATAGTATTTTGGTTTCTGTGTATATTTCTAACAATTTCCATAAGTTTTCCAATAAATATATTGGCTTTGAGAGGATGAGATAGTGTACAAAATTGTGCATACTTGGTAAGTCTAAAGAAATTACACCATGATGAAACTCTTTCCTTCATACTTGTGTAAACGTGTGATAAAATCCATTGAGACCACCTTCCAATCTTGACTTGGAATGACTAAAGGTTTTAACAGACCTAGGGTCTTAATTGTATCAACTTTATTTTCTTGGCGAACCAAACATTTCATGAAAAAATTATGAATATCATATTTAAGGAAATCACAAAAAAATTACTTCTTGACCCTGTGGTAAGTTTTTAACAATCGTGAGTGCACCCCTAAAGGAGAGGTATGTAATTCCAAAAGAATAACTTGTTTTTGTTGGGAGTTCTTACATATATATAAGTGATCTTTGCACCATAATGAACCATTTTCCGAAGAATGTATTAGATGTATTAAGATCTTGTTACGACTTTTGAAAGACTTTCCACTCCTCTTTGTAATTATTCCATTCATCCCTTGCTTCAATTATGCAATTAGGTTGGATGATAAAAATGGCACAGAGAAATGCTTCCACATCATCATTCCTTCTTAACATCACATCTACAACAACATTTTTCTTTCCTATTTTAGTGAATGATTTCAAATTCCCAACCCAATATCTTTGTGGCCCATTTTTACTACCCTTATGAAGATAATCTTTTGTCCAAAAAGTATTTAATATTATCATGATATGTTTTTACCATGAAGTATCTTTCCACTATGTAAGGGCACAATTTCTTCAAGGCATGTAGTATTGCCAACATTTCTTTATCGTAAATAGCTTTGTGTAAATAATTTACCTTTATTAGATGAATTTCAAAATACATAGGTCTTCATTATTGCATTAAAACAATACCAATTCCATTTCCTAAGGTATCACATTCCACAATAAATGAATTTGTGGAGTTCAGTGTAGCTAAGAACAAAAATTTGAATGTTTCTCTTTAAGATGTTCAAACACCTTAGTTGCTTTTGGAGTCCATAAAAATGCATATTTCTTCACTAATGTTGTTAAAAGTGCTATTATTTTCCCATAATCCTTAGCAAAATTGTGATAATACCCTGTAAACCTAAGAAATCCTTGAAGTTTCTTTAGGTTTCTTTATGGTCTACCTCAACACCATATTGAGATACAATCTGACTCAAATATTCCACCTCCTATAACCCAAAGAAACATTTGAAGGGTTTTTCATACAATTGTTTCTCCTCAAATAATTTAAGCACACTGTCAGCTTGTTAAACATGATTTTTTCAAGACTTGATGTGGATTAATATATAATCAAAAAATACCAACACAAATTTTCTAAGAAAAGGTTTGAAAGTGGAATTAACCAAACCTTTAAATGTGGAAGGTGCATTGGAAAGGCCAAAAGGCATGGCGAAAAATTCATAATGACCTTCATGATTTTTTAATGTTGTTATTGGATTGCCCTTTATCCACATTCTACTTTGATGATATCTAAAATGAAGATCCAACTTGTCGAAGTAATTTTTTCCATGTAATTCATCCAACAATTCATCAATGACAAGAATAGAGAAATTTAACTTTAATAGTGAGCTTATTGAGCTCTCTATAGTGTTGACACATACAACATGATTTTTCCTTATTGTGTACCAATACTATTGGATAAGAGAAAGAAATTTGTCTAGCTTGAATTATAAATTCCTATAACATTTTTGCAACCAAACATTCAATTTCACTCTTTTGGGCATAGGGATATTAATGTACGGCATGTTGTTTGGAGGAACACTGCTTGGAATCAAGTAAATAGCATGATCATGATCATGAATAGGTGGGGGACATTTCAAAGTCTCAAATACCTTTGAATGATTTTCCAAGACTCTTTGGAGATCTAAAGAAAGGGATGATTTCGATGTTTGAACCTATAATGAAGATAATTGTGCAATTACACGCATTGTTCATTCTTTAAATTCATTGTCATCAAATTACATTTGATTATCTACCCCAATATCCCTATAATACCCCTTAATCCAATTTCCTTTCTCTCCTAGAAAAAATTCAGGAAAATTTCTTGAAAATTAAAAACTATCATCCTCTAAAATTTTTACCATTGGAATCCTACTAAAACATTAGCATGACCCATTGGAATGGAAAGGATTGGATTATTCAAGACATATTTCCCAATTGTTAACTTAATATTATGGCACTTTGTTTCTGGGAAAACTAGTGTCTATTCAGATCCGCTAGTCCCACTAAGATGGGTAGCTATCTTAGAGACAAACAATTCAAAGTAACTTGTGTTTTCCTTTAGTGAAGATAGATAAGGGAGAAGCAGAGAGCACAAACCTTAATCTTTCACTTGGCTCCTTGCTTGTTTCCTCTCTCCTTTCATAGAGCTTGCCACTCCTTTCTCACTTGTCCCAATTCAAAGAACACCTGTAGAGGTAAAGCAACAAAATACCATCAAAGCATAGAGATCTATGATACCATAAACAATGTAGAATCAGAAGTACATTAACCATACATCTAAAAGAAGAAGACTTTACGAAACTCTTTTTCTTGATTCAAAATGACAGCTGCAACACTTTCGAATCAAAAGACAATAGTTCAATTAAGCTACTTTTTGCAAAGGAGGACTGTAAATGATGAAAAATACATAAGAAGCATTTACAATTCATTATCAATGGAGGCTGAATAGTGTAAATGAACAAGGCTTCAACAATGATATACTGATCATATGCAACAAAACTACTGAATAAAGCTAAAAACAATGAAGAGAAAACCAAATTCCAGAGAAGGAAACAGCCTCGTTCAATCATCACACGTGTCCTTAAGGGAAAAAGGGATGCATCTCACCTATAGCACATGGGAGGTGTGATGCATCCATACTGCCAATGAGAGACAGCATGATGGACCAGGGACACAACTTGGCTTGGTTTTCACTCACAATTTGCAACTAAGTTCAGTGATTTAGGCCGAGCTTATGATAGACAGCAAACACAAAGCAAAGGGGTATGATCTTATGAGGTTATTGAGCTACCACCAGGGCACTTAGGATGTTTGCAAGTCAAATTTTCAGTTCATAAACCAACCTGGAGATTGACTGAAGCAGCATTGATCTACTTTACAGTTGCATAGCAAAAGTAGTTCGAAGGCTAGTTGGCTTAACTTCAGGCTCTGTCTATAGTCTATAAAGAAAAAATTAACAAACAAACAAACTATTTGTTCCCCAACAGATTCAACATTTTGTTTCCGGGAAAACTAGTGTCTATTCAGATCTTCTATTCCCACTAAGATGGGTAGCGATCTTAGAAACAAACAATTCAAAGTAAATTGTGTTTTCCTTGATGGAATATAGATAAGAGAGAATCAAAGAGCACCAACCTTAATCTTTCGCTTGGCTCTTTTCTTGTTTCCTCTCTCCTTTGATAGAGCTTGCCACTCCTTTCTCACTTGTCACGCTTCAAAGTACACATGTAGAGGCAAACATCATCCTCCCAGCATAAAAGCCCTCTTCACCTCATGAGAAGCAAGATCACACAACAATACAATGTCTCAAAGAGAAACCAACAACACTTCCTTACAGATTACAAAATTCCAACCTCTGGATCTCTAGGATGAGGGATCCATATACAGATATTTCTAAGGGGTGAGTCAGATTCTCGGTTTTTGATTAGTGCCATTTCACTCATAGTTCTTCATACCACTTGGAGATTTCATGATCTATTACTCATCTCTGGGTGAATTTAGAGAGGCAAGTGTCATATGAGCAGTTTCTAGAAGATTCTCTGGGTTTCCACTTAGCCAAGTGCATCTGCCTTTTGTCTGCTCTCTCCCATCGCACCCTACAGAAGGCCTTCTCAGTATGCATCACACCTCCCATGTGTAATAGGTGATATGCATCACATTTTGACCAAGGAGTAGTCTGTATGGGTCATTTTTTACCAGTTCTGAGTAGTTTTTTAGGTGGAATGTCTGGGAAATGACGTAATCACCTGACCTTGATCCTTTAGGAGATTAAACAACACTTTTACGGGTTTAAGAGCCCTTTTTTATCAACATATGTGATTGGGGTTGTAGTGCCCAAATATGTCTATAACACACCTCCCTGAGCAATTTATACTTCTTCCATTTGAAACCATCACTTGACACTCTTGTGTTGGTTATACAAAGTAATTCAATTCCTTGGATATCTTACAATGAATTAAATTATGGGTACTATCCAAATCAATGAGCACTATTACCTTTTTCTTCTTGATATATGCTTTATCTTGAGAGTTTCAGTTGTCGTAATTCCCTCTAATGAATTAAAATGTATGGCGAGATTCATTTCTTCTTTCTCTGGGGTTGGTTCCTAATGTATATATTCTCCTTTTGATTTTTGTTGTTCCTTTTCTTGCTCCTCTTCACAATCTATGTAAAATAATTTATTCTCAACACACTTGTCACCTTTAGTGTATTTTCTATCACAACTATAACAAATCCCTTTTGATATTTTTTCCTCTGTTTGTTGTGGTGTCAACCTTGTAGGTTAGGGGAGGTTAGAAGAATAAACACTTCCATATTTAGATTTATGAGAGGTAGACCTACTTGTTTCCATAGCTTTTCTTTCAAATTTTCTTGCCACCCTAAATGCATTTTCCAATGAATTAGGTTCCCAAAGGAAAACCTCATGTTGGATGTTATCTTTTGAAGTCCCTATGAAGAATTCAATCATATGATCCACTCAAATATCAGGTTCCTTTATATTCAATATTTGGAAGTCCTCAATGTGGTCTGCCATTGGACCCTTTTGTTTGAGATTCATCAATTGGATAAAGAAGTTATTTCTATTTGTATCATCATAATTTGTTAGCAATTTCACGATAAAAATTATCCAGGTGATAATTAATTTACAAGAAAAACACCATTAATAACACACAAACAAATTGGGTTCTAAATATAAAGATCCAATGTGTACCTTTTATGTGTGTGGCACATCATGTAGATCAAGGAATTATGCCATCTGTAGTTTCTATGTTACGAGATCCTTACCATCAAAATTCCTCATATCGACCTTTGGAGTGTGATGGGTATTCAACCCAAAGTCAGAGTGTCTAAAATCATGATTCACATTCCTTTTGTTCTCATTATGATCTTCATGGACTACCTTACCACCATTAGGAACCATTTCCTATAGCAAGTTTGTCAAACCTTCCTTTAAACCTTCCATGTATGATTTTATTTTCCTCTAAACCATCCATATTAACATTCATCACTTCCAATTCATATTTAGTTGCCCTCTATGAGAGTGAAAATTGTTGCACTTAGTCTTGCAATTTTGATATATCATGTTGTATTTCATCACGGGAGCTTCATTGTGGGAGCAATACCATACCACGTGGGTTCATATTGGGGGATATATATTGAGGAAAAAATTACATAATATATTGAGCATATAATAGGTGCTGAAGGGTTTTTATATTGGTAGGTATAAAAAATGGAGCTCAAAGTTAATGAAAAAATATATAGTGGTATAAAATAAATTAATGAAAAAAAGGATACCTACGATATCTAGTGAAAGTAGGGGTTTTTTAAATTGGGAAGGTGTATTGGGTTCGTATTGGTAGGGGGTTAAATAATTTTATTTTTAGAGGTTTTTTTTCAATATGTAGTCAAATTAGGGGTATTATTTAGTATGCTATGAATGCACATGATATGTCAGAGATTCACTAGGTGAAGCCCCCATGCATTTCTTCTTCATGCATCATGGTAGAGCCTTTAGAGGGTTTAGTGGGTGTAGAATTTTTTTTTTTGGGAGGAAATTTAGACTAATTAATGATATCTATCATTAATCATTTGCTTTGAATCACTTCAAACTGATTTTTCAAACAAAAGCAATGCAAATTTAAAAATACACACCTCTTTTAGCTTAATTTTTGTTAGAAAATTATATATTATGGAGCAATGGAACACATAAAATATTGTAGAAATATAAAAAAAAAAATGCATAAAAGAAGAGATACATAGATATACGTGGTTCACCCAATTTGGGCTATGCCCACCCCGAACACCCAGTCCTTCCTTTCTATTATCCAGCAAAATGAAGAGACACAACCTACAATAGATCTACTATAGTATCCTCGATTTTATCTCACAGTCTCGCCTCTCTATTTCTCGCTCGGAGAATACACATCTATTACATAGAATCAATACAATGCCCTCATACAAAGAGGGGGGTTGCCTTCTAGGGCAAAAAACCCTAAACTAAACATATTTTCTACTGTCAGATCATCCGCCTAATGAACGACCCAGATTGTCTAGAAATTACTATACTTTTACAAGACAATTTTACCTCTATTTTTAGCTTCAGGGGCGCTGCCCCCAAACCCCCACCGAGGGACCGCTGCCCCCCGGACCCCCCATACAGGGGGTATCAGCCCCCTCGCACCTCCCCACGTGGAGGGATGTACAAACTTCCTGGGGCATACATCTGGCTGAAACAAAGACCTCTAAACAATCATGCTCCACATCCAACAATCTCCCACTTGGAGAATGATTGTAGCAACTCCATCACTGCTTCATTTTCTAGAAAATGACTCCTCTTTGGACCTGCTCGTTTCTCATCTTCATCATCATCCTTGAATACAAATTGAAACTGAGCATATTCTCAGTTTCTCACTGGTTACAACTTTTGTTAGCATATCTGCAGGGTTCTGGCTAGTGTCTATCTTTTCCATCTTCAACTCTCCATCTTCCAACACTGATCATATGAAATTTTACTTGAGTTGTATGTGTTTAGCCTTGGAATGAAATGCTGAGTTTTTTGCAAGATGAATGGCACATTGGCTATCACTATATAACGCGCCCATATCATGCTCCTTACCCAATTCACCCATAAACCTTTGTAACCAAACCATTTCTTTACTAGCCTTTGTAGCAACAACATACTCTACTTCTGTTGTTGAAAGTGCAACAACACTTTGGATTTTTGAAACCCAACTGACATCTATTCCACCAACAATAAATACATATCCTATAGTACTCCTCCTGTTATCTCTATCACCTGCCATATCTGCATCAACATATCCCTGTAGAGAAATGTTTGAACCACCAAAGCATAATGCTTGATTTGTGATACCTTTGAAATATCTCAGAATCCATTTCACTGCCATCCAATGTTCCTTTCTTGGATTTTTCATGTACCTTCTTACAACTCCCACTGCATGTGCAATATTAGGCCTTGTGGAGACCACTGCATACATTAAGCTTTCAACTGATGATGCATATGGAACTTTATACATATAATACATGGCTTCTTGGGTATTTGGGCACATTTCCTTACAAAGTTTGAAATTGCTAGAAAAAGGTGTACTAACTGGTTTTGCATTTTGCATATTAAATCTTTTCAACACCTTTTGTATGTACTCATTCTGAGACAATGTTAATTTACAATTTTTCCTGTCTCTAGTTATTCTCATACCAAGGATTTTTTTTGTAGCTCATAAATGCTTCATTGCAAATGAATTTGCCAAATTTTTTTTGAGCACATTTATTTCCTGCATGTTAGACCCTACAACAAGCATGTCATCTACATACAATAACAATATAATATAGTTGTCATCATTTTGCTTTTTCAGATAAACACAATGATCAGAGTGACATCTAGTATAACCTTCTTTAGACATAAACTTGTCGAATTTTAGATACCACTGCGTTGGAGCCTATTTTAAGCCATACAAGCTCTTCTTCAACCTGCACACTAGTTTCTCCTTCCCTTTCACCTCATATCCTTGTGGTTACTGCATATATATCTCTTCCTCCAAATCCCCGTGGAGAAAGGTTGTCTTTACATCTAACTGTTCAAGATGCAAATCTACAACTGCTACTAGACTTAAAATAGTTCTAATTGAAGTCATTTTAACAACATGAGAAAATATTTCATAAAAATCAATACCTTTCTTCTGTGCAAACCCCTTCACAACAAGTCTAGCTTCGTACCTTTGTTTTCCTCCATCTTCTTCCTTCAGCTTGTAAACCCATTTATTTTTCAATGTAGTTTTTCCTGTAGGCAACCTGACTAAGTCCCAAGTCTGGTTATGCATTAAGGAGTCCATCTCTTCTTCCATGGCTACCTCCCACTTCTTCCTACTTTCAACCTGCATTTCTTCTTCATAACATTCAGGTTCACCAAAATCAGTCAGCAATAAATAATATAATGAAGGAGAGTATCGTTCAGGGGGTCTACTTATCCTGGTAGATCTTCTAAAACCACTTTTAGATGTTTGGGGTGCTTGTTGTTGTTGTTGTGGTTGTTGATTATTATTATTTTCAGGCACCTTTACTTTTTCAGTGATTTCATCGAGAACTGTGTATTCCTTGTTTTATTTTTCCTGCAACTGATTCTTATACACGACCTTTTCATTGAATATTACATCTCTACTTGTAATAATTTTGTGATTTTCATAATCATATAAGCGATAACCAAAATCATTAACACTATATCTAATAAAGGTACATTACTTTGACTTTGCCTCAAGCTTTGTTCTATTTTCTTTATCAATATGGACAAAGGCCTCACAACCAAAAGGCTTTAAAAAATAGTAGTTTACCTTTTTACTTATCCATGCTTCCTCTGGAACACCACCATCCAAGGAACTTGAAGGCCCTCTATTTATTAGATAAACAACAGTATCTACAGCATCTACCCAAAACTGTAAAGGAAATCATGCATGGAATCTCATGCACATTGCACGCTCCATGATTGTTCTGTTCATCCTTTCTGACACACCATTTTCTTGTGTTGTTCTTGGAACTGTCTTCTCTCTGCAAATTCCATGCTCTGAGCAATGCCTATCAAATTCTTTGTTGGAATATTCACCTCCATTTTCTGATCTCAGACACTTCAATTTCTTTCCTGTCTCAATCTAAACCAAAGCTTTCCATTTCCTGAAAGTATCAAATAGATCAGATTTATTCTTAATACAATAAATCCAAGTTTTTCTAGTTGCATCATCAATAAATGTAACATAATAAGGAGAGCCACCGAGAGATGATACCTGAGCATGTCCCTATACATCTGTATGCACAAGCTCTAATTTCCCGCTCTTCTTTTATTTCCCAACTCTAAGAAATATGACTCTCCTCTATTTTCCATAAATGTAATTCTCATAGAAGTCCAAATAAACATTCTTCAAACTCGACAACAAATTACTTGAGTGAAGAATCATCATCCCATTTTCACTCATGTGTCCGTGCCTATGATGCCATAATGCTACATCTGCTCCTTTGTGTTGGGTTGTTTTATATTCTTTCCAAGACTAACCTACGTACTGAATCAGGGGGTTAGAGGGGGGGCCCCCTCTATGGGGTCTGGGGCAGTGCCCTGGGAAAAAAAAAAATTGGACCCTATATTAGGTTGGGCGAACCTACCTATGGTTTTTGGTCCATGGTTTTGAATGCGGTGGTCCGCTGATTGCGCAGTGGGGGGGTCATAGGGGGGGCGGCAGCCCCCACCTATCCAGGGGGTTTGAGGGGGGCCCCCCTCTATGGGGTCTAAAAAAAAAAAATTGGACCCTATATTAGGTTGGGCGAACCTACCTATGGTTTTTGGTCCATGGTTTTGAACGTGGTGGTTTTCAGTCCATGGTATTGGATGCTTTGGCATGTATAAATATGTATTGTAACATTGAAAGGAA
>APFE030927449.1:0-10159 GCA_000404065.3 Pinus taeda | reverse complement strand
TGTGTATATGTGTTTTATGTGTTATGCTCTCGCATTTTTATTTTTCCTGTGATTTAGAATTCGTATGTAGGTAATTTCTGTACGGGGTTAAAACCTACAGAAGGAAGTCCAACAATTACAATTGTGACCATAAAGCTATCATCAATTGCGGGAAAACCAACATTAATAATTTCCTGCCTAATATTCTTAAGTCTTGAGATATATTCAAGGACATCACCACCTTCAGTTAATTTTTGTTGCAACAATTTTAATTGTAGATCAACTTTCTTTGATTCAGGCTATGTATCAAAGAGGTCTTTAAAAGTTTTCAAAGTAGACCATGCATCTGTAGCATTTTCTATATGGACATACATTTCATCATTCACAAAAGATTTAATAAGAGCTAAGGCTTTAGCATCCTTGATTTCCCATTTTGCTAGTGCAGCTGCATCTGTGGGTTTATTCGGCTTAACATCTCCATCACATATACCCTGCCATAATTCATTGTAAATGAGAGTGCTTTCGATGAGACGATGCCATGTTTTATAAGATTGGCCTTCAAGTTTGTCGGAATCAGAAAACAAATTAATCAACTTAGACATTGTAGTGTTAAGACTTCACACCATGAATCAAGCTCCAAAAAAACAAGATGCGCAACACAAGAGCAACACAGGATGCAAAAACAAACTATCTGGGCTTGGCCTTGACCCTCGAATAGTTGTCAAAACAGGAGAAAATTAATTAAGCTTTGCACTTGGCTCTAGTCAATTTCTCAAATTTTTACAAGGCAACTTTCAAAATTTGACTTTTACAATGGTGCTTTTGCATAATCTGGTAAAAAAAAATTACCCCCCCTCAAAGTAAAATTACTTTGAGTTACACTTATGCCTTCAAAAAATTACAATTAAAATCTCCTTATTACTCCAAAAAATTTACTGCCCTAAACATTTACAAATAACCCCACACCTTATTTCTCCAAAAATATGATTTTATAAATAAGAGAAAATTCCTTATCTCTCCAAATTACAAAATATATAAAAAAAGACCTTATCTCTCCAAAAGTATTTTATCCCTCCATTATTTTAGAGATACACTTTCCAAAACTTTTCTCTTATACCCTCATTGAAAATCCACTTAAGTAACGTGCTTTTTATGACCATGAACTTTTTATGTGCAAATAATATGCATGTGTGTTTAAATGAATAGCTTCATGATTTAATAACAAAACTCTAAATGTGCACTTTTCAAATGTGTTGAGGGATTAATAAATAACAACAAATATTGCCTCAATTCCCGTAGCGCTGCATCTTTATTAAAAAAAAATTTCATTGTTCCACATAGGCTGGCAATGCTAGCATTGCTGGCTGGTTATGCGATTGGATTGTTGAGAAATTAGATGCAGAGTTGTAGATTCAAAACCCAGAATTCACATAACAGGTTGCTGCAGGTAACTGGCATCACCTTGAAATGTCCCATAATATGCTTGCCCTGCAACCATCCATTCCTTTTTCGAAAAAGAAAGCATCCACTGCATAAGAAAACTTAATGCAAGTCAAACCTGAAAATGAAACCACAGTGCAAGTAAGAATCCTCCAGTGCCTTGTTCAAAAATTCAACGTGTGGCAAGGCGGCCTGAAGACAGATTTAACTACAAGCATGAATGACATTTTGTTGTTTACGCTGGGCAGTTCACAATATCAAAACAGGAATGTCGAGATCACGATTTGAAGCTTCTAGCAAATAAAAAAAATCGAACCCCGAGCTTGAATCTAGGGATTGGCTTTCCCTTCAATCCGAAGTAGCTTTTGCTGCAAATGATTCTTTAGAGAGGTTTCGTGTGGATGGCAGGTAACCGGGTTGATAATTCAATGGGATTGCAGGTGCTCAAGCACAACTCAGGTGGGACGATAGGCTATGGAAATACACAATACACTCAAGAACAATTCAATGGGAGGTAGCCGAAGGAGAAGGGAGAGGATAAGTGTTTTTCACTACAAAAAAAAAACAAGCTCTACCAAAGGCAGTGGTAATATAAATCTAAGTTTTATATTCGGCTTGTGTCTATGGAGTATTGAGGTAGCGGTTTCAGAAATCAAAGAAATATATCCCGTGAACAGTCCAATAGATTCAAAAATAAAACAACGGCTTATCCCATGAACAGTCCAGACATAACCAATAATAAAACAATGATTTTTGTATTTCTCTAAATTATTCAGCCCCTTTTTTAAGATGAAATGGCTGCAATGATGAATGAGAATAAGGGGAAGGTAAGGAATATGATGGCTTTGCTGTCAAGAATAGCCAGGCACGACCTCAGCCTCTCAATATTAGATATTTTGCTAGCTCAAATTTTGATAATAATTCAAAAATTGATTTTCAGATTTAACAATCCAAAATCAATAAAAGAATAAAATTTCTTTTCTTTTGAAAAAAACTGGACAATTTTCATACCAATTACTTACTGATCAATTCAATGGAGTTTTCCAAAAACTTGTTGGAATATTTCTCCTCACATCAACTACAGCATTACTGGAGCTCTGATACCACAATAATGGCAGAAGTGTCCTCAGACACATAATTTTATTAATCAGAAAAAATAATTACATAATTGATTTTCCAAGAGTTTACACCCGAACAACAAAACACTCTTGCAATGAGATATCTATAAGCTCCATGTCCTAACTACCTCTAATTATGGATCACTTACTAAATAACACGTGTCCATTTACAATAAATGCTATTCAAACCAACTAGCTAACAAATCTCCTAAAATAGAGCCTAAGATACGACACATTTGGAGAGTCATATCTAGTTACAACAATATACTAATTCTAAAAGTCTCCATTAAATAATTAAACATTCTAGAATAATAATTATTAATTTAATATCTTAAATTAATAATTATTTTATTCTAATTTTATAACCTATGACAAATTGTATTTTTGGATCACCTAACACCGGCTAACCCTAATGATGCAAGAAAGAGGATGCAAGCTACTGGAAGAGATGCCATTGACTTCTAGGAAGGTAAAATGCATGTGTCTAAGCTACTTCTATAGTAAAATCCAAATAAAACACCTTTTTGTATTTTTTAATAAGTTGTCAGAATTATCATGCCTGTGCTTTTCACTGTTTTTGACTATGCAGAGGTGGATTGGCAAGAGGAAATGATTGCAGGAGGTTAGGAAGGGTCAAAAAGGGCCTAAGGGGTCCCTAGACCCCTTCCAAAGAGTTTGATAGAGTTTGGCTATCAAGAAACCGCTTTCGTGAGCTTCTACAGGAAGTCTGTAGGGGTTCTACAGGATGTTCTGGAATTTCTACAGGATGTCCTGTAATTTTCTACAGGATGTTCAGAAAGGGGATTTTGGAGGATTGATGGAGGAATAAAGGTGAAGGAGTGGGTATGGAGGTGAGATAAGGGAGTGAGGAGGTCCAGGACTTGGTGAATGGGGCTGAGGAGTGGCGAGGATAGTTGTATTTGTTTAAGGAGGGGTAGAGCAATGTTGCACAAAATATGGGAATTTAGGGAAAAGCGAGCGAATGTGGCAACCGTAAGGCAAGAATCCAGGTTGGAGGATGGAGTAGGCAGGATTGATGGAGTATGGACAGATAAAGGAGTATTACAGGTGATCTATAAGTTATTTTTCAAACTGAACAAACAAAGACGTGGAAAATCAAGGACCTAATTACTTTGACCTAATCTGACCTAGATAATAGCAAAGAAAAGGAAAAAAAAATTATTTGCAATGAAATCATGTGAAATAACTAGGCAACTAAGCAATCATGAACCTAAGCATGCAACTACAACTGATATCAACTTCGACAAATGAGAATCTAACACTAATGATTGCATCGTGAAGCGAAGACAATGTTTTTGGTGGCAGCAAGGTCACCTTGGTCCCAGCTCATGGTCCCACTGAGGGAGAGGTGAGATCTGAGGTGCTTGATAGCCTTTTTCTAAAGATCTTACTTGTTATTAACCTATCAAATCAATCTAAACATGAAAAGCCTTCTTAACCGTCAACTATGATGTAGGTAGCCAAGCAAGATTCTAATCTACTTAACAGAAATTATTTTGCGAAGACATAAAAAGAAAATAACAATACACAAAGGAAGCCTTGGCACTTGGGTTGGGCCCAACCCCAAGAGATACAGGCTCCTAAGAAAAACTCAGAATTGATGCCAAATAAATCTACCTTCCATTACTGAAAAATATCCATGTCACAAGAAAGTTATACAACAGCAGCTACAAAATGAGTTGAGAAAATAACATCACTTAGTGAAAAATAGAACAGTTCAAAAAGCAACCTACGAAGGCTAGAAGCCTTCCTATTTATGCACTACGAGGGTCTACAATAGTCCTCCTTAACTCAAGGGGCTCGACTGCTCAAACTGCCAGTGATAAGCCACTTTACACAAGACTGCTCGGTTGCCCTTGGGAATCCCTTTCGGTGGCCTGCTAAACTCCGAGCTGAAGGTGGAGATTTCGAGGAAGGGGCCGTTTAATGTAGGGGACACCCTTCCTATGAATCCTCACCCTTGTCCCTTCATGCTTGGCTATCATCTGGCTCATAATTGCTTGGCCTTGGTCCAAAATTTGTCCAAAAATCTGCATTAACAACATGTTAGCCTTCTTGGTCAAGTGACTATCCTCATTCGTTCAACTAACATAAATATACTCTAAAAACATGCATAAACTATAAAAAATGGTGGATTGACGAAGAAAAATTAGGCAAAATGAGTCCAATAAGTTACCCAGTTCCGGGGCTCATCAAGTAGAACTAAGGAAAAGCATCTCACGATTTTTAAAACTGGTATTAAGAAAATTACAGTAGGAAAATTTCTAATAAATTTAAAGAAGTTCTCTTTCCTTAAGATAGAATTGGCTTATTTAGGACTTTTTATTTCTTTTGAAGGGTTGAAAATGGACTGTAAGAAGGTGCAAGCCTAAAAAGTTTGGCCTTCTCTAACAAGTATCCATAAAGTGAGAAGCTTCCATGGGTTCGCTAACTTTTAGAAAAAATACTTAGAATTTTAGTCACATCTGTGCACCGATAGTGGAAACTATTAAAAGGGTGAAACAACCTTTTAAACATATAGAAACAACAAAATAAGCATTCCAATTATTGAAGAAGAAAATCACAAGACACCCTGTTTTAGTTTTTCCTGATTTCTAAAAGCCTTTTTAGGTACAATGTGATGTTAGTGGAATGACTATTGGAGTTGTTCTTAGTCAAGGTGATAAGTCAGTTTCTTATTTTAGTGAGAGATTGAATGATACAAAAAATAAGTATTCCACCTATGATAATGAGTTTTATGCAATAATTTAGTCCCTCAAGAAGTCGAGGCACTACCTTATGCCCAAAGAGTTCATTTTGTACATAGAAAAATAAGCATTGCAATTTATAACCCAATAACATAAGTTGGACCAAAGATATGCAAGAAAGGTTGAGCATATGCAAAATATTTATTTTGTTTTAAAGCATATTATGGAAATGCTAATAAAGTTATCGATGCTTTCAGTAGGAAATGCTTAACTTTGCAGGAATAAAAGTTAATACTCTGAGATAAATATCTCCAAGAATTGTATAAGGAAGATCTATACTTCAAGGAAATTTTTGAAGCTTGTGAAAACCCTATGATTCGAGATTGAAGCCCATGGCTTGAATATTTGGTTTAGAAAGGATTATGTTTGAGGGAAACAAACTCATTAGAGAATATTTTAGCCTAAAAGTGGCCTACTAAGGAAAAATAATAAAATAAGAGTTATGAATTTTGGAGGGAAAAGAAGAAAACTACTTTTTTAATTGTATTTTTGGCTTATCTGCTTATATGTTAACTTAAATTTCAATTGTAGACACTCATTGGATGTGGAATTAAATTCCATTATACATAGTTTTGAGAAGACCCACATTGATGAAAACTTCTAGGGTTGATAGAGAGAAGGAAGATCTTCAGGAGAGAGCTCGAGAGAATGGCGGCGACTAGGGTTTTCTGCAGGTCCGGCTTCTCTCTTTCCGACGCAGCCTGGGATCGTTGCTTCCCCACGGCGCCTCCCCTCCCAGGTCCTGTCTTCGATGCTGGTTTGCCCGTTTTTTGGTTGCAGCACACGTATTCTCTATAGCAGAGCTCTGTCGGCGAAGGGGCAGCTCTCATCGCCTGCATTTTCCACCTGTTTGGCTTCTCCCATGCTGTCTCTCGCCAGGAACTCAGCAGAGGTTTGAGCGTCGCTGTGTTTGGAAACGGCTTCCTGATAGCGGCTCAGAATCAGTCCCCTTAGCCTGAGGGCTCATTTTCCTTTTCTTTAATGAGATTTTACCCCTGTTTACTCCCTTTTCCCCAGAACATTCTCAGGGTGGGAAGCTTGGCTACTCTGTATGTCCCCATTCCCTTGTCTCGGTCCCTTTCCGAGCTTCCCTCAAGGAGCGAAAGCCTATTAATGCTTCCAGACGATCTTAATACTAGAAATTCTGAAATAAGCCAGCGCAGGGAGGATGCGTGGCAAATGTTTGACGAAATACCACAAAGAAACTCGCCTTAGTCTTGCAGAGGACGACAGATTCAGAAGCACTCCGAGTCCTTCCAGATCTTCATAACACTCCTCTCAGGCAAATCTCTACTCCAATGGGTGAGCTCTTCAGATTTCGTGCAGGACCTCAAGCATAAACTGGCTCTTAGGGTGGGGATTCCTGCTACTTCTCAAAGGGTCCTCTTCAAAGATAAACAGCTGGAAGACCTCCTGCCCCTTTCATTTTACAATATTCAAAGAAATGCTACCATCATTCTTTCCCTCTGTTTAAGAGGAGGGGCGGCTGGACAGTCTTCTTCAGCAGCAACATTCTCTTACAAAGATGTTGTCCATGCCTAGAAACCCAAGAATGCAGCTCCACCAGTCCAAGGTCCAAAACCTTTTTTGGTGGACAAGCTGGAGGAAACCCCCTCCATTGAAATCATTCATCCAACAATGGACAGGCAGTTCCAACTATTTGCCGAAAAGGGCATTATTTGCAGGTTCAATGGCCTGTGGCCAAGGTTCTTCTCTGTTCCAAAGGCTTCTTCATTGTCATTTTTGTTGACAGTGAGGACTATCAAAGAGCTTTAACTGAGGGCCCTTGGTTTTGGGACTCAGCGGGTCTTTTTTTAACCCCCTGGTTCCCAGATTTTGACCCCTCTACAACCATCATCACCAAACTACCCATCTGGGTCAGACTTCCCAACCTCCCAGCTCATTTATGGCACTTCACTATGTTTGAAGGTATCGGTAACAAGCTAGGCCGCCATCTAGCTACAGACACCTCCAGAGGGGAAAAAGCCATCTACACCTTCGCCAGAATCTGCGCAGAAATAGACATGAGCAAAGGATTACAAGATCAGATCATTCTTAAGATCAGAGATTTCCATTGGACTCAGCCCCTGGATTGTGAGAACACAACGTTCTGCTGTAGAAACTGCCATCTTACAGGGCACCTTCACAGCTCATGTCCAGCGATTCCGGTCCAAAAGAAGAAGGCTGCTCCCAAGCCGAAATCCAAAAGTTGGAAGCCTTGTGACCCGCCTCCCATGGATGACTTCAGCTCCAACTCTGATGAAGAGGAAGAGAATGAGGACGGGATGAAGGATTTGCCTGCACAGAACCTGCCCCCTACTGGTCCTGTGGAGTCCTCGGCCCCTCCTCACTCGCAGAAACAAACTCATGAGACATCTCCTTTGGATTCGGACAAGGAAATCTCTCCGTCAGCACAGCTCAGTGTGAAAATCTTTCCATCCAAGCCAGATCATCTTGGATGGGTCAAAGTTCGTAAGAAGAACGGAAAAAAGGGCCGAACTAGGGTTCCCACCCATGTTGGGTAGGACCCCTTCTCGGGCTCTAGTCTCTTAGTTAGCCTGTTTGTTTCTTGGTCAGCTTTGCTCTTCCTGTCTTCTCCTCTAGGCCGAGGTGGATAGTTCATCCTTGCCGGCTGCCCGCTTTCTTAGGGGCTTTGTAGGAAGTCCTTTGGTCCAGTTGTCATGTTCTTAGCAGAGCCTCGGGCTTCATTCTGTCCGGGCAGTCCCTTTGTACTATATGTTTGTTTCTTAATACAAATGCTTACTTACAAAAAAAATAAAAAGAGAAGACCCACATTGATAAAAATTGAAGATACATTAAAAAAGTGTGTTGCACATGTTTTTTAATGTATCCTCAATTTTTATCAATGTCATTCTTCTCAAAAGTATGAATAATGGGTACTTGTTGGATGTGGAATTAAATTTTTCATCCAATGAGTGTATACACTTGAAAATTGGGTAAACCTATAAGGAGAAAAGCCAAAAACATAATTAGAAAAAAGTAGTTTTTCTTCTTTTCCCTCCAAAATATTTACATGTACCTCTTTTTAAATTTAAAGGATTTTGATTGGCTTACATATTATGACATGGATATTACATCAGAACTTTTAGGTTGAAATTTCCTCTAATGATGCATTCTTGTGGGATCAATGATGAATAATATGTTGAAAGAGAAGCACCATGGAGAACTTGCTGGACATTTTGGCCATGACAAAACATATGCACAATTAATTTCTTTTTAATATTGGTTGGGGATGAGAGAAGATATCAAAAGGTTTGTGGATAGATGCAAAATTTTCTAACACGCTAAAGGGAGACAACAAAATGCAGGGCTATATCAACCACTACCCATACCAAAAAGGCCTTGGGAAGCCATTAGTATCGACTTTGTTATGATTTTTCCAGAAACTCAGAGAAAAAATGACTTGGTTTTTGTAGTAGTTGACAAATTTTCTAAGATGGTACACTTTATGCCTTGTTCAAATACAAATGATGCTACTTACATTGCTAATTTGTCTTTCAGGGAAGTGGTTAGACTACATGGTCTTCCCATGAGTATAATCTCAGATCGAGATACAAAGTTTGTTGGACAATTTTGGAGACTTTATGGAAGAAATTGGGGTTATATTTGGCATATATTTCAGCCTACCAACCCCAAAAGGATGGCTAGATTGAAGTAGTAAATAGAAGTATAGGAAATTTATTAAGGTGTCTAGTCAATGAGAATAATAAGAAATGAGATTAGGTTATCCCACAAGCTGAGTTTTCCTATAATGATTCTCCTAATAGGAGCACGCGAAAAATTAGCTTTTAGATTGTGTATGGCATGCATCCAAGGGGTATTTCTGAACTTATGAATTTTGGAAAGAATAGAATTAAAGTGTAGATGCAGAGGTCACTACAACAATGAAAATGATCCATGAGTAGGTTAAAGGGAAACTACAGTAAAGTAGTCATAAATATAAGAAGAGAGTTGATCTCAAGTGAAGAGAGGTGAATTTTGATGTTGGGTGTTGTATAGGTAAATCCCCTCTACGGATAGAGGCGATCCCTACTAGCCCAACAGGGGTCTAGCAACAATCGAACAATGCTACACCGCAGGTTCCTAGTTGTAATTAACAAGTGGGTGAGAATAACCTACTTGGATTCCAACGCTTGTTTTTCGAAGAGATATTCCTCTCGCTCCTTCGCTCCAGCCGATCACAATTCCCCGCTATCCTCGCGGATGAATACCTGCACAAGCAAAAGAGAGCAAACAAAAGCGTAAAATCTACTAACAACAACTATGTATCGGTCAGGAAAGATACAATTTGCATTAATCAATCATTGAACAAATGTAAATGGAACCTAAGAGTAGTCATCTATCTTTATTAACAAAAAGTAGAGTAAGGTACAACCGGTGTCCTGACGTTGAGTCCTTCCCTAGAGGGTCCAGCCAGCATATCTTCCAAGCATTCACCTTTAGAGCAAATCTCCCAAGTCAAAAGGTCTCCTCTCACATACAAGGCAACAAGCTCATGACCTTCCTCAAGCTCAAAGCAATCCTCACACAACACACCAAATGCCTACAAAGAGCAGCACTAATGCACTAAGAATTCCTTAAACAAAGTCTATATGTTCCAAACTAGCTGCTCATGGGCAATGGAGGAGGCTTATAAAGGAGAAGGAGTCTCCATGAATAGGTAAAGGATGAGCTTTCCCCCAAGATAAGTGGATGGTCAGTCGAACAGACATGCCAGAGAAAGGATGGCGACCCCAACAATGCTAACAACCAAGTCTGGAGAGATCTGGAAGGTTGGCTGTTAGAACAAATTCGCCCAAACAGGATCAGCGCGGGTGAGACACTGGGCTGGCG
>APFE030927447.1:243951-257671 GCA_000404065.3 Pinus taeda | reverse complement strand
AAGGGTTGTTGGAAGTTTGGTAACGCCAAAACTAGTGCTTGACTGAACTTCTTCTTTAGCTCCTTTAACTCCTTCTTCTAACCTTTTCCCCTCTGGAAACTCTTGCCACTTGTTGTTGTGTCATAGAATGATGCTTCTACTCTTGAAAATGAGGCTATGAATTTCCTCAGGTACTTTGTTTCCCTAATGAAACTCCTGACCTCAAAAACATTAGCAGGTAGTTACCATTTCATGATGGCCTCCATCTTAGAAGGATCTATCTTCAGTTATCATCCATCAGTCACATACCCTAGATACACCAAAGGCTGTTGTACAAACTCACACTTCTTGATATTTGGTAGTAGTTGGTGCTTCTTCAATGTTTCCATCACCTACGTCAAATGTGATATATGCTCCTGCCACATAGCACTATATACTAGTATATCATCTAGATAGACAATAAGAAATGAATCTATAAGAGGGAGAATTATATCATTCATTAATCTCATAAACACATTTGGTGCATTACATAAGAAAAATGGCATAACTAACCACTCATACAAACATTGTCTGGTTTTGTGGGAAGTCTTCCATGTATCTTCTTCTTTGACATGAACCTTGTGATATCCAAACTTCAAGTCCATCGTAGTGAAATATTTTCACTACTGCAACTGGTCTAGCAAACAGTCTATCCTTAGTAGGGTGTATTTTTTCTTGAGCATGATTTTTTTCAAAGCGCTATAATCTATACGCACCGGCCAAGTCTCATCCTTATTTGGAACAATGATGATGGGTGACCCACATGGTGATGTACTCTGTTGAATGTCACCCTGTTGTAGCAATTGCTTCAATTGTTTCTTCACCTCACTTGCTTCTATAACAACTAACCATACAACCCAATATTTGGCAATGGGGAGACAAGAAATAGTTGGATCTTATGCTTCAGTTGTCTCTTAGGTGGTAACACTTTAGGCTCTTGGAACACATCCTTGTATTCCTATAACAACTCCTACAATTTTTGTTTTTTGTTTCTTAGTACACCCCTCTAAGGATTCCTTGCCTCTTATTGATTCCTCTTCAGACTGACTTCCTCTTAAAAACAATAGAACATACCTCTTGCTGGAACTGATCAATTTCTTCGTTGGGTTGGCACTTACCAATGAATTTTTTGACTTTCCTTTTTCCACGTGATGATGAACAATTTTCCATCCTTATTGAGCCAATAATGGTTAGCTCTTCTCATGAATATTTCATCACGCATGTACATGTATGGAATCACAAACACAACTCCACATACATCAAGGGGAACCACATCCGACTATAGTTCATCAATAAAATCAATAGTGATAGCAAATCTATTTTTTCACTGTTTTGTTACCTTCAAATTTGCATCCTTATTTACCCATCCTAATGGATATAGGTTTAGTTTATCATGAAATTCCAACCTCAACATTTTTAATACCTCTTCTGCAATGAGATATACCAGTGGTCCTGAATCAAATAGGCCGTCAATCTTTGTATTCTTGACTTGTAACTTTATATGGAAAAGTTTGGTCATTTATTTCTCTTCCTGTTACTAAATGCTACTTAGATTCACATCCTTTAGTACTTACAAACAAATAATCTTCTCATCCATATTTGAGTTGCTTTCACCTTGGTTGCTCAAATATGTGGCCATGAGATTTTTCTTCTAGTTCTTCAAGTTTCGCTCTAAATAAAATTTCAAACACTTCCTTGTATGGCCATCAATGTTATAGTGGTTGCAGTGGTTTCTAGGATCTTAGCACCTATGTCCTCTGGATGTCATATTTTTATCTATTATCCTTTTTGCTTCTTCTTCTACTCCTTAGAAGCTTCTTGTTTCTCCTTTTCCATGATCCACTTGATTGTTCTCTCTTCAGGCCTATGTTCTCTAGGTATTGTGCCTATGCATAAGCATCCTCCATCGATTTGGGCTTAAACAACATTAATTTCTCTTGTAGATGGAGATGCAAACACCCCAAATACTTGAGGAGTAAATTTGGGCTCTTTGGAGAGATACCCAACAATATAGCCATCTTTCTAAATTCTATGGTGTACTCCTACATGCTTTCGCGTGAATTGTGCATGAAGTAATGCCACGAGATCCACTGGTCCTCCACATACCCAATGGGATAAAACAATGACTTAATGAGTGTTTTTAAATCCTCCCACTCAGTCACTTGAGATTCTCCCTGCAACCTTAGGGTTTCTGGTTGGCTCTCCTACCAAGTCAACACACGACCCTCTAATTTCAATCATGTGAATGATATTTTTCTCCCTTCCTCAATCTAATGGACGATGAACTAAACTTCCAGTTACTGCAACCAGTGGTTCAAATTTAGGACATTGATCTCGAAGTGGTGTCAATTGATATTGACTTTCTCTTTCGTTTTAAATTGGTTTCATGACAGTGGGTTTACTGTGATTATTTCACGACACTTGAACTCGGCTGATCTTTTTCAGGTCCTTTCTTCAATTGGTTTTTTTTTCTCGTCGATATTTTGGTACCAGTGATTATCGAGGGGTACGCATGCCATATGAGGTCTTACAACAGTATGCTTATTTAAATGTAATAAAATTTGTCTCCATAATATATTCTTTTTCCATTGTTGCTAGTTTTGTACATATGACATCAATGTCCATATAAAAAGAACCCATCTACAGAATTACATGGGTCACCAACTGCTATAACAACCAATTATCTAGGCATTCTTTTCAGTTACATGCTTCATCAATTAATTAATCCATGTGCACATATCCTCCTCATCTACCGAATGTCTCATGACCCAATTTTGTGCATCTTTGCTTCACAATCTATGGCTTTTGATCCAGATCTACAAGAAAAACTTAATTATCTCTCTATCTACCTTGGCCAATACAAACCCTTTGGAACAAAAAATGTCCTTCTGAAGCCAACTTAGCTTTGATACCAATTGTTAAGAAATTTACACCAAAGAGATAAATTATTACTGATATTTAACACGATTTATAGAGAGGAATAATAAAATAACCAACCACAATAGGCATAAATATTATACACATAATATTTATCCAGGAAAACTCCAAATCCAGGGAAAATCCCAACCTAATGAGATCTGATTAGCATTGGCCAAAACCCTGGCCAATCTGGCCAAGTGATCCTTCAACACTCACTTCTAGGCCTCTCTTACAATGAAGTATTACCAAACTTTTATAAGCTATTTGATGCAATAACATGGACCATAATACCATGGGTACACAATACCATGTGCCCAAAACCACTACTATTTAGCTAGGTCAACCTTGACTCAAACTTCGAGTCAATTATACTTAACAGGATGAGCCCTAAGATAAATCTAATTAGAGGTCAAACTAAGTAGTACTCTAATCATTGTGTAAGAAAAAAACGAGAAACAAATTTATATTTACTTGTTGCCATCACCTGTAGGAGGGAAAACTTTCCTCAAGGAATTAAACCCTATGTCGCATTGGAAAAGGACAAACCAAGAAGCCACAAACATGTGGGAATTAAATAGCCAAGAAAATGGAATTGGTGATAGGATGAACAAAACCAGTTTCACAGAATTAGGAAACTCTTTTTCCTGTTTGAATACTACTAGAAGAAGGTGTTCACATTACCCAAAGAGGAGTCTCATAGGTGCCAAACGCCAATGTCACAACCTCACTATTATCAGAAAACTATTGTAGGTGGAATAGTTTAAGAAAAGAAAAAAAGAAAAAAAATAAAGGTTACTAAAACTTGCATGTACATAGCGTATATCAAGAAGGTTGTTTGAAAGATTATCACTCATCCTATAGAGAATGTCTAAGAATTTATAAATACCATGACCACTACAAAGCGATATTGAAAAAATCCAATGGCTAAAATGATAGAAAGTGTTCTTGGCGGTATCCTCCAGGTGTGACATATCCTTACTAGAAGGAAGATGCCTCATAAATATTGTAGCGGCGTGTTGTAAATTATAAAATAGGTGGAGTATACTATAAATCTTCATTAGGGTTATGGGAGTAAATCTGATGGAGGCAAACAACGGTTGAATGGCACACTTTTAATTGCTACCATCAGATGAGAACCAAGGTGATAGGGCATGTGAGGAGCACATCATAATGGGTGAAGTCCCCTGCGATAGGATGCCATGTCATGTCACAGTTTGAGTGAAGGTGTTACCATATGAGCAATGAGATAGACATAATGATCAACACTATAAACCTACAATGGAATTTCATAGCAACTTGTAATACAATGAATAAACTAGACATTGCGAAGATTTTACTTATTAAAATAGGAGGGTACATTAAGAACCATATCTCCATTCCAAATATACTTTTTGTGTGTGTATAATATTTCCATGAGGGAAAAAACTAGTGCATGTATAGGATAAAGACCTTTACAACAACTCCAACCATAAACTATAGTGAGTAGGGTTCAAGTAAATAAATGAAATACATATCCTTGAACAACTTTAGTTTTTAATATATATGAATTAAAATTGATACTTATGAAGTTAGGTAAGGGCACCGAATACAAGCTCCGAGTCTTTTAATTTCCCCTATTGCTTTAATGAATGGTACTAAATGTCATAAGGATATTTATGCCTATTTTTGTGTTAGAAAAAAAAAATAAAAAATTGGAGGAATCTCGTATGTGAAGTATGGTATCGGAGCCAAGTTTCGAAACTGTGCTTGAAAGAAACCACCACACAAATATTTAGTTATGTGTAGAATTTGAAAGTTGATAAAAAAAATTGAAATGTTAATACTGGATGCGTTGACCATAAGGTACTCAAGCTAAGAATATTACCGAATGGACAATGGTCGTACTCCACCTACAACATAAGGAGAAGAAATATTTGTAGAGTTAGGGGAAGGAAATAGCCCACAACCAACTTAGCTGATGTATCTTATCAGAGGTCTATAATGAGAGTTAGCCCATCTAAGAACCATCAATGGACATCTATTAAAAGTAGGTGAAAATCAAGAAAGGATGAATAGGGAATTATCTGAAAGGTCTAGAAAAAACAAAAGAGATAGAAGCACTAAAAATGAAGAAATAAGATACAAAATCAAAGAAGTAGGGAATTAGAGATGATTTAGGCAAAAGTTATGCAAAAACACAAGAAAAGAGGAAGAAACTAGAAGTACAAGGAGAATTTTTGGAAATAAAACCCCCTACTTTTGTTGGGTAAAATTAGGAGGATGTATAAGCATGGCTCATGAACATGGAAAAGCATCTCCAATTTAATGAATATGAGAGCAATCTGAAGGCGAAATTAGCCAATTATTAGCTACAAGGCATAGCCACTCTTTGGTGCGAAAGGATTTAAAATTGTACACACTTTGGACAAAAAGATAGTTTCCTGGGAGAAGTTCCATCCACAATTTAAGTCTTCATACTTGAATGAGCGATATTATGATTATTGAGAATAAAAGTTCCATGAGTTAAGATTGAGACAATTAACTATGGATGAGTTTGTGGCTAAATTCATGGATTTGTTGCAGTATGTCTCTTATATTAAAGAAGATATAGCCAAGGTACAATGATTTTTGAACTGCCTACTAGTTTCTTACAAGGAAAGGATTGAGTTCGGTAATCATACAACAATGGATGAAGTAGTAAGAAAAACAAGACTGCGTTGTCATGAAGTTAATAATAGGGGAGAAGGTTCGAAACCTTGGAAAGGTAAGGACATAAGAAAATCTTTAATGGGGTAAAAAAAACAAAAATCCACTTATCCTAAAATATTTCAAAAGGATCATCAGCGAAATAAATTTAGTAATGGATATTCAACCTAGCCGACATAATCTCAAATTGCTTCCAAACCCATGGATTTAAATCATAAAATGTTAAGTCAAGCCAAAGAGAGGAGATCATCAAAGTGTCGGGGGTGCGGTGAACTCCTTTCATTGAGAGATTTTCCACATAACCCTAGATCTATTCAAAACATTCAAGTTGTCCATGAGGCAACAACTGTGAATGATATTTCTAGAAACATTCCACGAATAATTACAGAACTATAGTATAGACAGGAAGAATACAAATCCACTACGATCAAAAGTGAAGGTACCATTTCAAACCAATCTATCTCTATATTAATTGATCTAGGGGGTAGTTTGAGTTACAAAAGTCCCCAGATTGTGGAAAAATGTGAAGTAAAAATTAAATAATTAAGACTTCTTGATTGGTACTTGCTACGAATCGACACAAAGAGGAGGGTAACTAGTCAAGTGAAATAGTGTTAAGTTAATTTAAATGGTTTTTCCATAGAGGTAAACTTGAATATAATTCCCTTAGGGTCTTATGATGTGTTGATAGGCATGGACTGGTTCGAAAAGCACAGAAATGTCATAAAATTTTTAGACAAAATCATAAGATGTGTAAGTCAATGGGAACAAACTTAGTTAATCAAAGGCATACCGAAACTAGTATCCCTTAGACATATTTCATATTTAGAAACAAAAAAGAGTGCAATAAAAAAGTGTCAATTGTTTATGGTACATGTTGAAATTAATGAATAGAAAATAGAACAAGAATAATTAGTGGACCTCCTAAACATTACAAAGTTTCGGGATGTTTTTCTAGATGAAATTCGACATTTAACTCCCTGCAATGACATACGTTTCTCCATTGATATGGTACTAGGTGCAACCCCAATGTCTAGAGATCCTTATAGAATGAGTATATATGAGCCATTAGAGTTGTAGATGCAGTTATAAGAACTTCTGGATAAAGCTTATATTCGACCAATGTCTCATCATGGGGAGATTTGTCATTATTTGTAAAGAAAAAGGATGGCACATTTCGAATGTACATCGATTATCAACAATTAAAAAGGCTAACCATTAAACCTAAATACCTGCTACACCATATTGATGTTATGTTCTATCAAGTAAGGGGGGAAATCATATTATCAAAAATTTATTTGAGAAGTGGGTATCACCAATTAAGAATAAAGGATTAATACATTCATAATACAACTTTCCAAACTAGACATGGTCATTGTGAATTTATAGTGCTACCATTTTGCCTTACTAATACACCAACAACAATTATGTGCTTGATGAATAGCATACTTAATAAGTACCTTGATAAAATTTTGCTAGTATTTATAGATGACATTTTGGTATATTCAAATAATGATGAAGAACAGAAGGAACATCTAAGATTGGTACTGCCAACTTTAAGAGAAAATAAATTATATGCTAAGTTTAGTAAATGTGTGTTCTATAAGGACAAAATAAAATATTTGGGCCATGTTATTTCAAAGGATGGATTTTTTGTTGATCCTAAGAAGGTCAAGGATATTTTGAATTGGCCCACACCAAAAGATGTGTCAATTGTCACTCATTTATGGGGATCACACGATATTACCGAAGATTCATAGTAGGGTTCTCTAAAGTGGCCAATCCCGTCACATGCTTCAAAAAGAAAGGAAAAAATATTGATTGGACAATCAAATGCTAGGAAAGCTTTGACAAATTAAAACATTTTCATATAGTGGCCCCTATTTTAAAAATTGTAGACCTGAATAAACATTCTGTGGTGTGCACAAATGATTGTTTTGAAGGTTTTGGAGGAGTTTTGATACATGAAAATTTATTAGTGGCTTATGATTATTGGAAGATGAAAAAACATTAAAATTATTATGCAGTATATGATTTAGAGCTACCAGCAGTAATACATGCCTTAAAAATGTGGAGATACTACCTATTGTGTTTTCTTAGTGAACTCAAATTTGATATCAAACAGATAAAAGGAAAATAAAATAGAATATTCTTTGATTAGAAATGCACATGATCTAATGAGAATATGTATTAGTAGTGTTAACATGGATTTCATTGAACAAATTAGAAATTCAAACATTGGAAGATCATCATTATCTAGAAATTCAACAAAAAATGTAACAGACAGAAATTTGAGATTTCATTGAAAAATGAGAAAATTTGCTAACTTACAGAAGTAGAATGTGTGCTCCAAATGTAAGTTCTCTAAAACATATAATATTAGATGAATGTCAGATGAAACTATATGCTAGCCACCCCAGATATCAAAAGATGATAACTGCACTAAGGGAATTTTGTTGGCTAGGTATGAAAATGGAAGTTGCATAATATTTGTAAAAAATATTACAGTGTTATAAGGTTAGAAGGTTAAGGTAGAACACAAACACCCATCCCGACTGTTAAATCCACTAACCACTCTCGAGTGGAAATGAATTTATTATAGGATTACAAAAAAGAAGACGACATCATGACTCCATTATGGGAGTAGTAGATACCTTAAGAAAGGCAACACATTTTATCCCAGTACAACCAACCTATGGAACAACTTAGATTACAAACATTTCCATGAATGATATTTTTCAATTGCATGTAATAACCTAGATGGCATTTTCTCATAGGGATGCTAAATTCACTTCCAAAATTTGGAAAGCCTTATTTGGAGGCATGGGGAAACAACTAAATTTTAGCATTGCCTATCACGCCTAAATTGATGGATAGACAGAGGGAACCAATCAAATTTTATAGGAAATTCTAATAATGTATGTCATGGAAAAGCCTACTAAATGGGAATATTTTCTAAATTTAGCATATTTTCCTACAATAACAATTATAAAGCTTCAACAAAAATGAGTCCCTTCAAGGTGTTATATGGAAAAAAATGTCACACACTCCTCTTAGTTGGAGTCATTCAGAGGACAGATTAATACTAGGGCTAGATGCATTACAAGAAATGAAACAAGTTGTGTGAATAATTAGATAGAAGATAAAAATTCCATATTACAAATGGAAAAGTTATGTTGAAAAGAAGAGAACCCACAAGGAATTTAATGTTGGAGATCATGTATATTTAAGACTAAAGCTAAGGAAAAGTAACTGAAGTACTGGCCTGTACCAAAATGGCATCATCATTCTTTGGGCCTTTCATTATTTTTGTGAAAGTTGGGCTAGTAGCATATCCATTGCCCAACAATTTTTTTTGTGTATCCTTGTTAAAAAAATATGTCCATTATAATTCTAACATAATTGATTGGAATTTGATACAGTTGGAACCAAAAGGAGACTTCCTAGCAAAACCAATTTCATATTAGATCAGAACGAGATCTTGCTCTGGAATTGAGTTGTCATTCGGGTTAAAGTGCAATGGAGGCACTTTATAGTTGATGAGGCTACTTTGGAGTTAGAGGATAAAATGGAAGAAGCCTATCCAAAAGGAAGGAAATGGAACAATGAATCCAACATTGTTCAAAAGGAAGGAAATGGAACAATGAATACTGAGGTTGGTGTGTTGGAAAAAAGGGGGAAGATGTAATAACCCTATGTTCTTTATGTTAATGCCTTAATTATTTTTAAATTGGACTATTTTTAGATTTTATGGTTGGAAAACCATGTAGGAATAGAAATGAATCTCAACAATAAATTTATTGTGATGTAATAAATATTTTTCTTAATAAATAAAAAATTGGAAATTACTTGGGAAACTAACTCTAGAGTCAAGAGATTCTTTCCAAGAATTGGAAACCACTATTGGTGGATAATCTCGAAATAATATTCCCTTACATGACTCCTAAAAATGTCTATGAGACAATAGATAAGATTTAATATGATAGGAGATAATATCTACTGAACCAATTAGCTAGAGAAATATGCTAAGTGTAGATGGAATAAAGCATTGTGGGAGAGAAAGTGAGGCTTTAAAGAAGAAGGAAAAGATCAATTTTCAAATCAAAAGAAAGAAAGTCTAGGAAAGTGGGTTGGCAAACCCAAAATTCAGCAATGGTACTAAAAAAAGGAATCTTGTAGGGAAGAAAATGTATAAAATACATTAATTAGGAATTAAAGGGGTTGTTTATTCCATAATAAAGTGATCCCATCTAGGGGTAAATAGTGGATCAGTTCATGGTAGGGAGGATATTGTTTTTCCCAATTGTAGTTTCAGCAGTGGCCATGGTTAGAACATCAATGTACCTTTAAGTTATGAATATAGTTTTCAATTATTGGTAGATATAAATAATTTATTTACATGCATATTTTGTGAATATACAAAAGTAGATTGAAGACATGCATGCAATATATGAGTACACTACAGGTTTTGATTTACTGATTTTCTTATCTGTATACCTTTGATATTTTTATTCGGGTTATTGATCCTATATGTATGATGGAATGATATGACTATGAGTAATTAGTAGGAAAGATATGTGGATGTTCACGGTTGTTTAATTGTGAAGAAAATTATTATAATATATATGTAAATTTCTTGAAAGGTGAGAAGGTTTGATTTGTGGTGCAAGCACTTGAATGTGGTGCAATGGTAAAATTGGAAAGTGGATAGGCACTCTCTATATTCTATCCTTTACCCTTTATATTACACTTACTATATGAGAAAATGTTACGGTACAAATTCTATGATAGGAGACATAGTGGAATTGATTCAATCAGTCATTAATGAGTTACTCTCAAGGCAGTAAAATAATAGAAGAATATATATACACACACATAAATTTTAAATAAGACATGCTCATGTAGAGGATGTAGAGACTCCAAAAGCAAGGCATGGATAAGAAAACAAGCTACTCATCTTTATTTATTAAACTAGGGTGAATATAATCCTGGGAAATTTGGTAATCATTACACGAAAAAAAACAAAATTAGAACAAAGAAACACTAGTATATAGCTTTTGAATGAGAAATAAATCGGAAACTAAATATTATTGCCATGAATCATTGAAGAGCCAAATAATAACATAAATTTTCAATCACAATAATAAACATATGATTTTACATTTTAACTTCTTTTCACTGTAATATTTGGGGACTAAACATTAACTTGAGCACAATAAACTAGAGGAAACTGTGTGACATAACCAACACAGATTTTAACAAGTCCAGAGAAATTCTTAACCCAACACATATCTGAATTTATTTAGCATAATTGACTAAAAAAAATTAGAAGTAAAGAGCAATAGGAAAGACAAGAAGAAAGGCATAATGCGTTGGACTTTGGTTTGATGCCAGTACATAACATTGTTGGACAGAAGAGTTAATTGAAGTAGGGAAAACATGAGACAAGTAGAATTGCAATGGAAGCAGGGTATGAAATGTTTCTTTACCATTAAAAACTCAAATAATAAGAAAAACGTATGGAAACAATACTCTGAAGTGCCAAAGGATTTATTAAGGTGTGTGGGAGAGTCACATACAAGTGCCCAAAACATTGGAGTACATGTTTTCCCTTGACTATTGACACCATAACTGAACAATTATGTATTGTATAGAATTTTCATTTAGGAAAATGCAATGGGAAGGAAATTGTTAATCTAGAGAACCACAATAGGAAAGGGAGAAATTTTCGAAAATGGTTAGAAAAACAAAATAATATAATAATATAATATATATATATATATATATATATATATATAATTATATATATATAATATATATAATATATATATATGAGAAATTATTCAAGAGAAGATGGTATATAATAGTATGAGTGAAATTATCCAAAAGAGACGAACTATGGGAAAAAAATCACATTTAATAAAATAGGATACTATTTCAATTATATATAAACGTTTTAGTCCACATAGTAAACAAAAAATGAAAAATAAGGAAATTTACATTTGAGGGTTTACTTTGATAGTAATGTTCTACTACCCTGAAGGGTCCTGGGTCTTGGCCCAAATCTCATATACAATATACAAATTGAAAATAAATAATACATTTTAAGTGGTGATGTTCAAATTATAATTCATCCCTCCTACAAGAAACATCAAGAATTTATCATCCATATAACGTAGAAAGGCAGGGTCACTGTGATGTAAGAAGAAACCCTAAAATAGTTGGGGAGAACCGACCTGTAGGAATAAAATATCAAGGATTAAATATCAGAAGTTGACCTTGTTAGCTAAAAAGTGATCTAACCCACTTTCCATCATACACACAATCATCAAGCTAGACAAAGTAATAAATCCCAACATTTCCTAGAATATAGTTGGAGAGTACCTCTTACTGAGGAAAAAGAGAAAAAAACACAAAACGTTTAAATATGCTTGCATGTGAAAAATAAAGAAACTACCCACTCAAAAGGGGTGAGACCTGAGTTAAATTTAATTAGAGGGCTAACTGAGTAGTGCTCTAATCATTGTGTAAGAAAATAATGAGAAAAAAATTCCATTTAGCTATCATCATCACCTATAGAAGGAACCACTTTCCTTAGGGTATCCATCCCTATGTCAGGTTGGAAAAGGAAGGACCAGGAAACATGCAACACCTCGGAATTGAAGAGCCAAGAAAATGGAATTGGTGAAGGGTTGAACCAAACCAATTTCATGGAATTAGGAAACTCTCTTTCTTGTTTGAATAGTACTGGAAGAAGGTTCTCACATCACCCAAAGAGGAGTCTCATGGGTACTAGATGCCAATGTCACAACCTCACTGTTATCACAACAACACTATAGGTGGAGCAGTGTGAGAAAAGAAAACAGAAACAAACAAAATTGAAGGTTAATGATACTCGCATGTACAGAGTGTACAACAACAAGCTTGTTTCAAATCTTACCATCCATCTTGTACAGAATGTTCGAAATTTCAAAAAGGCCATGATTGCAAAAGAGCTACGTGGAAAAATCCAATGGCTAAAATGATAGCAACTGTTCTTGGTCATAGCATCCAAGCATGACATATCATCACCAGATTGAAGAAAAGTTCTAAATTTAGTAGCGACGCATTGTAAAATGGAACTGGCCAAGTCGAATAGGTGGAGTGTACTATCCAACCGAGTTAGGGTTCTGGGATTCAATACGAAGGAGGTAAATAATCATTGGATGGAACACTTTTAATCACTACCGTCGAATGAGAACCAAGGTGAGAAGACACACGAGGAGAACGTGATAATGGGTGAAGACCCTTGAAAGAGTATTCCATGTTGGGTCTCGGTTTGAGAGGAGGTGTTACCATATGGGACATGAGAAAAACTTAATAATCAACCCTGTAAAACTGCGATGACATTTCATTGGAAATTGTAATACGTTGCATAAAACAGACACTGCGAATATTTTATGTCTAAAAGTAGGAGGGTATATTAAGAACCTTAGCTTCATTCCTAAGATACGTTTGAAGTGTGTATAATATTTTCACGTGGGAATGCGCTAGTGCATATATAGGATAAATACCTTTACAAAAGCTCGAACCATAAACTATAGTGAGTAGGGTGGAAGTAAATAAATGAAATACATATCCTTGAACAACTTTAGTTTTTAATATATAGGAATAAAAATTGATAGTTATCAAGTTATCTAAGGGTACCCAATACAATATCTTCGTTTTTTTATTGTTTTAATGAATGGTACAAAGTTTCCTAAGGAGCTTTATGTCTATTTTTGAATTAGAAAAAAAAAAAAAAAAGGGAGGAATGTGGTATGTGACATTTCAAAATTAGATTCAAACTTTGTTTTAACCTCTTATACTCATGTTCACAATTAGACTTATAAGAATATTATTGATTCTACAACTTCTATTAACCATGACCATTAACAAATTTAAGAGTCTAGAAATATAAAGATGAATAATTTGCCTGTTTTAAGATATTTTCAGGAAAAAAAATCTATCTTGTTTCTTGGTTACTTGGTCACCCACATAACTACATACACATAATTATTTTTAACTATTTCTAGAGTACACCACATCAAAAGATGATGCTACCAGTTACCAATGTTGG
>APFE030927447.1:62285-243452 GCA_000404065.3 Pinus taeda | reverse complement strand
TATTTATTAATTATTATAAACAATCAAATATATATACATATTATGTCACATATCCATATAGTAAAAATAGTTTTTTCTTTCCGGCTCCAAAAATATAAAAGTCACATGGCATATAATATCATTATCAAATCACTGTACAATAAAAATTTTGTTATTGTCCGACTCATTTATAAACTTATAATTACAAGGATATTAGAATATCCATTACCTTCGGGTCATACACCATACTGTATGTTTTTATTAATTTTGTTGTTATGATTTAAATGCTTGGTAGAGCTTCCATGGGAGGCATCTAAGACTATGAACCTTACACCTACACGTCTGTAGGATGTCATATCTTGTTTAATGTGCATCAATTCTTGGGTGTTTGGCTGCCCTAGAATCCTATGTCTGGAGCCTTTGAGCTGTCCTCAAGCCGACCCTTCGCACTTGGGAATATTGAATCCATTGACGACCTTCTTTCATTCTTCAGATCGGATGGTAGAAGTGACTGTTAGTCCGATTAAGCTCCTATGGGGTTTGCTAGTCATCATTTTGTTGTTCCTCCATTGTAGAGGTCATGGTGCCCGTCCGTTGTTGAACTCTTCCTAGGTAAGCTGTCCTTGCTTTGTCGCCTTTTCGAGCTCCTTCACACCTGATATTATTTGTTTTCCACCTTGTCAAGCTCCTTCAAACCTAGTATTATTTGTTACAGTACTTATTAGTGCGTTTTTGTTTATAGGATCCCCCATGAGATGGTGGTTTCCTTCTTGTGTTTGTGGATGATATTTGAAACTCTCATTGGTAAGGGTTATGTTCTCAAATCGAATCCTAGTAACTCTATTCATCTGAGGGGTTGATACACTCTCACATACCTCTGGTTTTCTGACAGGCTTCACCAAGAATACCCAAATCTTTCTGCAAGATTTGGAAATGTTTGCTACTACCGAGGTACTACATCTCTACCTTCTAGACCCTACAGTCCTTGGGCAAGAATTCACCAGGTATGAAAGGTTTTTGGGAACAATTTTAGGGTTTAATATTTTTATATGCTTTTAATCTATTAACTTTACACTGGACTGTAGATGCATGTATTCAGGGTTCTTGGTTAGCCCAACAATCTCTGTATGTTGTTGGTCGACTCTTAACTATTACAAATTTTCCAGTTTCTGGTTCCAAGTATTAGGTCGTATGTGACCTGCTGATTAAATCTTTGTTTAGTAGTTTTGATACACCAAGAAGTGTATGTAGATGATTTGTTCTATCGTGGGTACTCTAATTGGAAACTAAGTATTTTTTTTTTAAGAATTGGTCCACTTCAATATGCCTCTCTGCATTTTCGAAAGGGTTTATAAATCCCAAGAATGGCTTCACTATTTTGTGTATTTTATTTGAACTATCCTTGTTAAATTTAGGAACTATGTGGTTTCCATTTGAGTTTGGAAGTTGAATTACTATTTCACGAAAGAGGAACCCCTGAGGGTTTACCTTTCGATGCATTGTGCATATATATGTTTTGGTTATGCATTACCAATACTATTTTTGGTTTATACTATATTGTACGTGCAGTTTTTATGAATTCAATAAATCCATTGATTTGTAATTTCTTGCATAAAAGCAATAGTGATCTCTTATACTAGATTTATAACATGTATATGTTTATGTCTTTCTCTGTACTTAGGAATCACAGGTTATTCATTTCACTTTTCTTGGTGTATAACCCTCAATCATTAACATAAATTACTACATACTCTTGTTATAAGAACATACAACTATTATATTAGACTCTATAACTTCTTAAATGATCTATCTAATTAAAAATCAAGAGAGTGCTTATCAGTTTGTAGTTAAATGCTCCTATTGTTTGTGAACTTGTAGACTTATATTGCTTGTTTAATCCTCCCAACCTTTAGACATTTTACTCCAACCTTGCTACCGAGCCTAGGTCTCCCCAAGAGCAATCGTTCCACAAGATTTCTCCTTTAAGTCTTATAGTTTATAAGCAGCTATCTGATACCAACTATCCCCAGGAGCAATAGTTCCACAAGATTTCTCCTTTAAGTCTTATAGTTTATAAGCAGCTATCTGATACCAACTAGACTTAGCTCCTTCAATTTGTCTGTGGTTACAACACAGTTTTTCTCTTTTCTCATTCTTTTCCCCTTTTTTGATCTTAAATAACTCTATCCTCTTGATCCTTTCTTTTGGGAATAAAAACTCCAAAGAACTAATTGAAGGGTTAGGTACCCTATCCTAACTACCATCATAAAGTAAACTATCTTATTTACAGTTTCACTTGACATGTAATTTAATCAACAATACAATCCTGCATCCATTCTATTGTTTACTTTCATGTAATTTTAATAAAAAAATAATAATTAATGTATAAACATAATAGTGTTTCATTTTGTTCAAATGTAGTAAAAAACTATTTACATACACAGGGGACATCACATCTTTCCCCCTTAAGACTAAAAATTGTCTTGTTGTTTTTCTCCTGGAAATAAATTTGGAAAGATTTCCTTCATAACTTGTCCATCTTCCCAAGTGTCCTCCTTTAGCCCAAAGTGCTACCACTGCCCTTTAACTTGGATGATAACTCTTTTCCACAGTGTTACTTCTCTCTAATCAAGTATACCCAGTGGTTCAACCAAGAACTCGCCTTCTGGTTCTACGTATAAAACAAACAATATTTCAGTAAGCTCTCATATATAAAAAAAAGGTTGTTGTCCTATTTACGACGTGCCATATTCTAAATTTTTATACTTACCTGTATATCCCTCCAATTGATTATATGGTTAGGATCATATATGTACCTTTTTAACACAGAGAAATGAAAGACATTGTGCACACTAATATGGCTGGGTAGAGTGAGTTTGTAGGCCACTAGCCCAATTCGAGCCAGAATTTGAAAAGGACCACAAAATATGGGTGCCAATTTAGAGTATCCACTCCATCGCAGTGTAGTTTTATTAGCTTGAACACAAACATACACATGATATCCCACTTGAAATCTTGAAAACACCTTTTTCGATCAGGATAGATATTTTTTTCAGTCTTAAGTAGCCTTTAAATTGCTTCACACCTTTTTAACCAATTCCTTCATTTCTGCTAGCATATCCAGTCCTAGGATTAACTTATCTTTAGGGCCACTCCAATTTGAGGGTGTTCTACACTTTCGTTCATATGACACTTCAAAAGGACTCATTTGTACATAGCATGGTAGTTGTTATCGTAAGAAAATTCAACTAAATGAATATACTCCTCCCATTTACAGCACTGCTACATGACATAATTTTGCAGCATGTTCTCTAGTATTTGATTCACATGATCAATCTGTCCATCCGCCTAAGGATCGTAGGAAGTACTGAAATGAAATTGTGTCCCTAAAACCCAAAATAGAGATTTCGAGAAGGCTCATGTAAATTTTACATCACCGTCAAAAATTATAATTTTTGGTATCCCGTGCAACCTAAAAAACAATTTTCATAAAAACATTAGCGATTTGAGCCACTTTACAAGTAGATTGGAGTGTTATAAAGTTAGCATATTTTTTCAACTTATAAACTACTACCATTATTGAATCATTATGTCTTTTTGTTTTATGCAACCCTATTGTGAAATCAATGGAAATCGTTTCCCATTTCCATTCTGGAATAGGCAATGGGAGAAGTAACACAACCAGGTGATGATGTTTAGCTTTTACTTACTGACATTTCAAACAACATGGAAAATATTTAGTAACCTCCTTCTTCTTGTCGGGTCAGAAATATTTATTTCTAAGTGAAATAATTTATTTCTGCTACCCGGGGTGGCTTGCATAAGGATTTTTATGATATTCATCTAAAATTAAATTTTTAATATCTTTCTAATTGGGCACATACATTCTCCCTCTATAATCAATATACCTTCTTTATTTACTTTGTATCGTAGCTGTTGTTCATTGTTGTTCAAAATTTTAGCTTATTGCCATAAAAAACTGTTTTCTAGGTCTCGATTTGTTGTGTCTTTAATCTACTTGTTAAATTTGGTTTGCACTTCACTCGATGATACCTCATAGATATAGTGACCCTTATGAGTTAAATAATCCATTAGACGATTGTCTTTTCCTTTCAAGTTCTTAATTTCAAAATCAAATTTTCTCAGGAAATCAACCCAACGAGCTTGCCTAGCATTGAGAGTGGGTTGTTTAAAATAATTAGTTAAGCTATAATGATGAGTCATTAACATAAATTTCCTACACATTAGGGAATGTCGCCACATTTTTAAGGCATGAATGACTGTTGTTAGCTTTAGGTCATAGGCTGAATACTTTTGTTCGTGTTTTTTAAGCTTCCTAGACTCAGATGCAATAACCCTACCCTCCTGCATAAGGATGCCACCAACACCTTCCCTTTTGGCATCTGTGTAGACCACATAATCTTTGTTTTGGTCTACAATACTCAAACAGGTGCAGTCATGAGTAGATAGTTAAGATGGTCAAAACTCCTTTGACATTCCATGCTCCACTTAAAAGTGTTTCCTTTCTTTTTCAAGGAGGTAATGGTATATGGTATTTTGGAAAAACCTTCAACAAATCCTTGGTAATATACGATTGGACCCATGAGTGATCTTATATCAGGCACATCTCTTGGTCCCATCCATTCCATTATAGTTTTTATTTTTTGAGGCTCCACACCGATCCCTTCCTTGGTAATGACATGACCAAGATAATGGATTTGTTCTTTAGAAAAGTCACATTTATTATATTTGGTGTACAATTGATATTCCCTTAAAAGTTGTAGAACAATACGAAGATGTTATTTATGCTCCTCAACATTCTCAGATTATATTAGTATGTCATCGATAAAAATCAACAAAAATTTATCCAGATATTGATGGAACACACTATTCATAAGGCACATGAATGTCATGGGAAAATTAGTTAGCCCAAAGTGTAACACAACAAACTCATAATGCCAATATCAAGTTATAAAGGGTGTTTTTTCTATGTCTTCCTCCCTTATCCTAATCTAATGATATCGTGAGCGGAGGTTGGTTCTTGAGAACACAGTTTGTCCCTTCACTTGATCAAATAAATGATCTATCCAAGGTAGGGGATATTTGTTCTTGATGGTGAGTTTATTTAACTAGAGATTATCCATTCACATTCACATGGTTCCATCCTTCTTTTTAATGAAAAGCACAGGGGATCTCTAGGGAGATACACTAGGTGGGATATAATTTTTATCAAGTAGTTCTTGTATGTACACATTTAGTTCTTTTAAATCTAGTACACTCATGTGATATGGGGCCTGAGATACCAGAGTAGCTCCTGGAATCAATTGAATTGTGAAATCCATATCTTGCTTTGGAGGAAGTCCTAGAATTATTTATGGAAATACATCTAGAAAATTTTGCACTACCAAAATATTTTCTAAAGAAATGATCTTTTCCTTTGAGTTAGAGTATCCTACTTGAACTGAATAAATTTTGCATCGTTTCCAGATACATTTTTCCAATTAAGAGGTGGTTACCGATATCAACTTCAATGGCCTTATTATTCCCTAAATTTTCTGCCTCTTTCCTTCTTCATCCAAATAATTAATATTTTTGGCTTTATAATGAAGGAGGGAGCAATGTGTTCCCAACCAGTCCAAGCCTATCAAGATACCATATGATCTTAGGGGTAACACATTCAAATATGCCGTGATGAATTGTCTTGGTAACTTTAAGGGATAACTACCAACCTTGGCTGACACTCTCCTTTTGGCCCCGTGGCTAATTGTACTAACCAAGGAATCTTAAACTTAACAGCTTGAAAACAACATTGATCTACTATTTTGGTGCTAATGTAACTCAAAGAGCTCCTAGATCAATTAAAATAAATACGTTTTGGTAAAAAAATTTAACTTCAAATTCGATCATGGTCGGCTCGTATTCTGCATAATGGTATTGAAGTAAAATATTTATTTTAGGAACACTTCTTGCCACTTCTCCCACCATTTATGCTTCTTGAACTTGTGTGATCTAATCTTTCCCCATGCAGTGTGGACAAATTTTCACATAGTGCAGTCCTCCGCACCCCGAGCACTATACTGGAGTTCAGGCTACTACCTCTACCTCAGTCCTTCTAGGCTGTTTGTTTGCCTTGGATTCACTAGGGGGTTTGAATCTACTCTTATTTCTATTCACATTTCTAGATGCCTTCCCTTGAGGAGGTATATTGATTATAATATTATTCCCTTGCTATTAAATGAAAAATTGCTTCACTTTTTTTTGATCCATCTCTCACCTCCATCTCCTTTCAACCTATTTTGTTGATAGAATAACCAAGCCTTTCATTTGACTTCATCCATGGTTTTTGTGTTGTCAAACTCAAGGAACTCATTTATAAATAATGGAAAACTATTGATGAATCGCTGCATCTTTGCCTTTTCTTCCTGTATGTATGGTACATACCTTAGTAAGGACGTAAATTTTGTTATGACTTCATCCATGGATAGTTGAACCAATCAAAGGTCATGAAAATCCTTGGCTTTCTCATCATAGAACCTTTTAGTTAAGTATTTTTCTTTAAAATACCTTTGAAAGTTATCCTAGGTTATGCTCTACTCATTTACGCTAAGTACCATCTTGAATTCCTCCCACCACAAGGTGGCCTTCCCCTCCAATTAAAACATGGCTAGTCAAACTTTTAAATTATGATCATATTCATATAGCTGAAAATATTTGTTCATGTTGATGAACCAGGCCTCAGCTTCCTCTTCTTTCTCATCATCAAACAGGGGGGGTTTTATTTCCAAAAACTCTCCTTGTAGATCCATTTTTTGTCTCTTTTGTGTTTTGTGTTCTCAGGCATTACTAGGTTCTTCCTCTTGATTTTCCTCACCGGCTTCATTTTCTACATTTTCTATACAAAATTCCTATTCACCATGTTGGAAATAATACTGAGAGGGGGGTGAATCAGTATTATCAGCTCAATTATTTTCTTTTTCAAACCCAGAACATATTCGCTACTTTAGTGAGACAAAACTACATATATATGCAACTACAGATAAGGAAACCCGTGTATACCATATAGACTTATAACTTAAAATATTCTACAGATGTTGAACATTAATCTGTGCATCAGGATCATATAGACAATGACCAGGAACAGAAAAATAGCACAAAAGACAATCACACACAAGAACACAAGATATAAGGTGGAAACCCAATGTTGGTGAAAACCACCTGCTGCAATATGTCTCTATCTTTTCAATTAGAAACTTCTTTTGCCAATGATTATGTACTAGTGAAGTCCTTTACCAGTACACAGGCTGCTACCTGCAAAGAGCTATAACACTCTCTCGTTTTCCAGCTTCTCTTAGAAGGGAGCTACAACCCCCTTAGTTCTTGTACTAGTTTAGATACTAGTATGCAATCTACTACCTGTAGAAGACTACAACCTTCTCTTCCTTCCAGGGACCACGTTTCATAAATTTTCAGACTTGATCCACAAATAACATCAATCAAACATCAATAATTTCTGCATCAACCAATCATCTTTTCACCAATCAAAACTGAATCAAAATAAACACTTCTCTAACGACTGTACCCAGATCATAATAACAGTAATCACACCCCACTTCTAAACCCAGAACATTGTAGCAATAAACAGAAGCAGCTAGAACACAAATCAAGAGATGTACGCTACTTCACTATTCATAAATCTACGTATAGATCTATAAATTCATTCTTTCAAACATTCAGATATTAGTTAACCCAGATTATCAGATTTATATATCAAGCGTGCGCCACATATCAGTAATCAAAATCATATAGAGATACCATTATTCCAGCCTTAAGATTTTGACCCATCAATAGAACTTATCTTTCTCCTTGCACTCAGGTTCGTTCTTCATTCAGATCTAGATCTGTACCGTAACCCAATCACAGTATTCTAGATCTAGCACTTTATCAGATATTCAATAATTCAGAAGATGCCTTGCGAAATTATCTCCTTCCTCTTTTATAGCCTTAGGCCTTTCACAATACCACAGACCAAAAACCATAACAATTCAATACCATGGACCCAATACTTGCGATCAACACTTATGAAGAGATACCATGGCCCAAAACCATATGTTCAAATACCAAGGACTAAATACCACTGACCAAAACCATAGGATAAAAAACTATCAGACTAATACCATGAACCAACCATAAGATTTCCCATGTGCGTGTGCTTTTCTCTGCATGAAAGTGCGTGAACTTTTCTGTGCATGAAAGTGCCTGAAATTTTCTCTGCATGAAAGGAACTTTTCTCTCCATGAAAGTGCATGAACTTTTCTCTGCATGAAAGTGCATGATCTTTTCTCTGCATGAAAGGAACTTTTCTCTACATGAAAGTGCGTGAACTTTTCGCTGCATAAAAGGAACTTTTCTCTATATGAAAGTGAGTGAACTTTTCTCTGCATGAAAGTGCGTGATCTTTTCTCTGCATGAAAGGAACTTTTCTCTGCATGAAAGTGCGTGAACTTTTCTCTGCATAAAATGAACTTTTGTCTGCATGAAAGTGCGTGAACTTTGCTGCACTATAATTTATCATCTGAGATGAGTGGGTTGCCATCAAGTACAACATATGTATCATAATGCCAACACAACAGTCATATTCACATGCTTAGGACTAGGAATGGGTTGTTGCTGATTTTTTCTATCAGATAGACTTTTCACGATCTTTTCCTGCTCTTGCATCAACCTTTCATTATCGGCTCGTAACTGCGCAATTTCGTTTTTCAATTCTTGCACAATTTCCAAAATTGCAGTATTAGTGTTCTGCGGTTCCTATGCTAGTTTCACCCATACATTGGGATTGGTTTCTTGGAAAGATGTTGGTCCTATCCCTATCATTGTATGGTGTGATGGTGTTTGGAATAATTATGAGTGGGGCGAGGGGGTGTGAATCAGTCTTTACCCATCAATAACTTTTTCCATTTCATAATCAGATTTATATATGTTACTTCAGTGGAGGTAACTCACGTGTACACACAACTGTTCTTATGGCAACAAGCGTATATCCTGTGAGCTTATGATTTAGTCAATTCATCATATGTTGATATTTACTCAGTGCATCATTACTTAATTAACCATTTAAACAGTAACCATGTGCAGTAATAACATAATAAGCAATCACACATAAGCAACACAGATGAACACAAATATTTAAGGTGGAAACCCAATGCAAGAGAAAAACCACTTGATGTTGTCGTCTGTGTTTTCTTTTAATATAAGAAAAACCTATTTACAATCTTGTACTAGCACAGACCCATACCACTACATAGGAACCCACATGTAGAAGGCTACAACCTTCTCTTGTTCTCCAACTTCTACCGGAATGGAGCTACAACCCGCTAGCTCTTCTATCGACCGATATGTTTGCTAGTACATAAGCACCGACCTATAGAAGACTCTAAACTTCACTTGTTCTCCAGCTACTAATGGAAGGGAGATCCAATCCCTTGTCTCTTGTACTAGCTGATATGTTTACCAGTACGTAGGTGACAGACTATAGAAGGGTACGACCTTCTCTCTTCCTCCAGGGACCACATTTCATAAATTTTTAGACTGGATACTCCTGGTACACAACAACACAATATGAAGGCTACATTTCATCCAATTTTCGTAGCAGACCCATTAGCAACATTGAATCTCAAAATAAATCACCATTGCAATACAACCAATCACCGAAAACCCATCAACACTAAAGCAAATCACAATCAATCAATCTGAATAATTAGATCATTGTCACTAGAACACAGAGCAAAAATAGAACTCTGCATCAACAACCAAAACCAACTACAACTTCAAGCATCATATTTCATAATGTATACACTACTTAGAGGTATCGAACTAGTATGTATACATGCATTCTCCAAGGTGAACCAATGTATAGATCTGCTGATAAATACTTATAACTTTTGGGCTATTCCAGACTTCTCATATACTCAGATCATAACATATAAAGGATAAAACTTGTGTTAGCAAATAGATCTGACTATCCTGTTGGGTGTGGAGCCTGATTATCTTCTATATTCAAAGGTTTTAGCTGGATGTATACCCTAGGAAGACTGTATACCCCTCCACGTGGGGGGGACTTGTCCCCCCCACTTGTGTTCGGCGGGGCTAATCCCCCTCAGTTGGGGGGTCTGGGGGCCAGTGGTCCCCTAGAGGAGGTTTGGGGGTAGCGCCCCCAAAGCTAAAATTAGATGTAATTTCCTTGTAACAGTCTAGTAATTTCTAGTCAATCTGGGCCGTTCATTAGGTGGATGATCTCACACTAGAAATTATGTTTAATTTAGAGTTTTTTTCCCTAGAAGACAACCCCTCACTATATATGAGGGAATTGTATTCTGTCTATATATATCTGTATTCTAAGTGAGGAAGAGAGTGGAGATTGAGAGTGAAGAGGGTGTTACAATGGACCTTATGTAGGTTGTATCTCTTTAGTTTGCTGGATAATATAATAAAATAAGGACTCGCTGTTTATTTGTGGACGTAGCCTAAAATAGGTGAACCACATATATCTGTGTCTCTCTTGTTTTATGTGTTTTCTGTATTTATATTTTTGCAATATTTTATGTGTTTCATTGCTCCATAATATATAATTTTCTCATAACTGGTATCAGATCCGAAAGTCTATTTGGCTGATAAACTCGCAGGAGAGAAGGGTTCCTCGTTCGAGTGGGAGAAATGGTGGGAGATGGTAGGTTTAGGGTCGAAAAATTTAACGGCCAAAACTACCAGATGTGGAAGATGTAGATGGAAGATTATCTGTATTAGAGATATCTGTACCTACCATTGAGCAGAAAGACAAATAAGCTGACAAGTACGACAGACACATAATGGGATATTCTCGATAGAAAGGCACTTGGTACAATACGGCTGTGCCTAACGGTGTCAATGGCATTTAATATTTCAAAGGAAACGACAAAGGAGGCTTTAATGTCAGCATTGGCGAAGCTATATGAAAAACCCTCGGCCTCAAATAAGGTATTTCTTATGAATCATTTATTTAATATGAAGATGTTAGAAGGTTGATCTGTTGCAGACCATTTAAATGATTTTAATACAATTACAAGTCAGTTAAGTTCTATAGGGGTAAATTTTGATGATGAAGTTACGGCTCTGTTATTTATGTGCTGATTGCCAGAAAGTTGGAATGGTTTAGTTATGGCCATTAGTAACTCTATCTCTAGATCTAGTACTTTAAATTTTGATGATGTTGTCGGTGCAATCCTTAGCGAGGAAATGTGATGGAAAAGCTCTAGTGAGACATTAGGTAATGCTTTGACTACAAAGACTAGGGGAATAATAATGGAAAGAGGAAAGAGCTCTAGATATCGCAGTAAGTCAAGAAAAGGTAGATCCAAGTCCAGATCGGGGATAGTGTGCTAGAAATGTGGGAAGAAAGGACACCTGAAGAAAGGTTGTAGGTCTCGGAAGGGAAAATAAGGAGACATGCAGTAAGAAAACAATCATGAAGCGAATGTAATAGGTGATGTGTTGCAATATGCTTTGATTCTTTCACTAGAAAACATTATTGATGCCTGGGTGGTAGATTCAAGGGCCTCATTCCATGCCACACCTGATAGGAAACATTTTCATGATTATGTTCAAGGAGATTTTGGACAGGTTCAATTGGGTGATGATCAACCCTGTAAAATCGTTGGAATGGGTACAGTTTTCATAAAAAAGAAGAATGGAAATCAATGGCTATGGAGGGAAGTAAGGCATGTTCCAGATCTGAAGAAAAATCTGATGTCAACAAGGTAGTTGGGAGGTGAAGGTTGCGTAACTACTTTCACAGATAAAACTTGGAAGGTCACTAAAGGATCCCTTGTAATAGCGAAAGGAGGAAAGGTTGGTACAATGTATTTATGTAATGGTATTTCTAAATATGTTAATTCTTTAACCTCCACAGGGGAAGATACGACATTGTGGCATCATAAGCTCAGGCACATTTCTGAGAAGGGGATGCAGATTCTTCACTCAAGAAATTTGTTGCTAGTTTTGAAGCATGTTGATTTAAAATTTTGTGAGAATTGTGTTTATGGAAAGTGGAAGAGATTCAAATTCGTTATAGTTGGGAAATAAAAGAAGAGTGAAAAATTAGAGCTTATGCATACAGATGTATGGGGACTTGCTCAGGTATCATCTCTTGTATTATGTTACTTTTATTGATGATGCAACTAGAAAAACCTCGATTTATTGTATTCAAAATAAATCTGATGTATTTGATACTTTCAAGAAATGGAAATCTTTGGTTGAAAATGAGATAGGGAAAAGGTTGAAGTGTCTCAAATAAGATAATGGAGGTTAATATTGCAGCAAAGAGTTTGATAGGTACTGTTCAAAGAATGGAATTTGCAGAGAGAAGATAGTTCCAGGAACACCACAAGAAAATGGTGTGTCAGAAAGGATGAAGAGGACAATCATGGAGTGTGCAAGGTGCATGAGATTACATGTAGGATTGCCTTTATAATTTTGGGTAGATGCTGTAGACACTGCTATTTATCTAATAAATAGAGGGCCTTCATGTTCCTTGGATGGTGGTATTCCACAAGAGGCATCGACAAGTAAAAAGGTAAACTACTCATTTTTAAAGACTTTTGGTTGTGAAGCCTTTGTCCACATTGATAAAGAAAATAGAACAAAGCTTGAGGAAAAATCAAAGAAATGTACCTTTATTGGATATGGTCTTAATGATTTTGGTTATTGCTTATATGATTATGAAAATCAAAAAATCATTAGGAGCATAGATGTAATATTCAATGAAAAGGTCTTGTATAAGAATCAGTTGCAGGAAAAGAAACAGGAAAAATAAAATAGAGAATACACAGTGCTTGATGATATCATAGGAAAAGTGATGGTGCCTAAAAGTCATAATGATCAATAGCCAGAAGAACAAAAACAACATCAACAATCACCTCAAACACCTGAAAGTGGTGTTAGAAGATCTACTAGGATAAGTAAAACCCCCTCAACGATACTCTCCTTCATTATATTATGTATTGTTGACTGATTCTGGTGAACCAAAATGTTATGAAGAAGCAATGTAGGTAGAAACCAGGGAGAAGTGGGAGCAAGCTATGAATGAAGAGATGGACTCCTTAGCATATAAACAAACTTGGGACTTAGTCAGGTTGCCTGTAGGTAAAACAACATTACAGAATAAATGGGTTTTCAGGCTGAAGGAAGAGATGGAGGTAGAAAACGGTACAAAGCTAGACTTGTGGTGAAGGGGTTCGCACAAAAGAAAGGTATTGATTTTGATGAAATCTTTTCTCCTGTTGTTAAAATGACTTCAATTAGAACTATTTTAAGTCTACTAGCAGCTGAAGATTTTCATCTTGAGCAATTAGATGTAAATACAACTTTTCTCCATGGGGATTTGGAGGAAAAGATATATATGCAACAACCACAAGGATATGAGGTAAAAGGGAAGGAGAAACTAGTGTGCAGGTCGAAGAAGAGCTTGTATGGCTTAAAACAGGCTCCAAGGTAGTGGTATCTAAAATTTGACAAGTTTATGTCTGAACAAGATTATACTAGATGTCACTCTGACCATTATGTTTATCTCAAAAGGAAAAATTATGGTAGCTATATTATATTGTTATTGTATGTAGATGACATGCTTGTTGCAAGTTATAACATGCAGGAAATAAATGTGCTCAAAAGGAAATTGGCAAACTCATTTGCAATGAAGGATTTGGGTGCTGCAAAACAAATCCTTGGTATGAGAATAACTAGAGATAGGAAGAATAGAAAATTAACATTGTCTTAAAGTGAGTACATAGAAAAGGTGTTGAAAATGTTTAATATGTAGAATACAAAACTAGTTAGTATACCTTTTTCTAACCATTTCAAACTTAGTAAGGAGATGTGCCCAAAGAACCAAGAAGACATGGATTATATGTCTAAAGTTCCATATGCATCAGCAGTTGGAAGCTTAATGTATGCAATGGTCTGCACAAGGGATGATATTGCACATGCAGTGGGAGTTGTAAGTAGATACATGGACAATCCAGGAAAAGAACATTGGATGGTAGTGAAGTGGATTCTCGGGTATTTGTAAGGCACCACAAATCAAGCATTATGCTTTGGTGGCTCAAACATTTCTCTACATGGATATGTTGATGTAGATATGGCCGGTGATAGAAATAACAAGAGGAGCACAACAGGGTATGTGTTTACTGTAGGTGGAATAGTTGTCAGTGGGGTCTCAAAACTGCAAAGTGTTGTTGCACTCTCAACAACAGAAGCAGAGTATGTTGCTACTATAGAGACTAGTAAAGAAATGATTTGGTTACAAAGTTTTCTGGATGAATTGGGTAAGAAGTAGGAGTTGGGTAGGTTATACAGTTATAGCCAAAGTGCCATACATCTTGCAAATAACTTTGCATTTCATTCCAAGACTAAGCATATACAGCTCAAGTACCATTTCATACGGTCAACATTGGAAGATGGATAGTTGAAGTTGGAAAAGATACACACTAGCCAGAATCCTGCAAATATGTTAGAAAAAGTTGTAACCAGGGAGAAACTGAGAATCTACTCAGTTTTAATTGGTTTTCAAGTATGATGAAGAAGATGAGAAATAGCCATGTCCAAAGTGGAGTCATTTTCTAGCAAATGAAGCAGCAATGGAGTTGCTATAATCAGTATCCAAGTGGGAGATTGTTGGGTGTGGAGCTTGATTATCTTCTGTATTCAAAGGTTTCAGCTGGATGTATACCCCAGGACAACTGTACACCCATCCACGTCGTGGGGGGACTTGTTCCCCGTATGGGGGCTTTCGGGGGCTAATCCCCCATGGCTGGGGGGTCTGGGGGCCAGGGGTCCCCAGGCGGGGGTTCGAGGGCAACACCCACAAAGCTAAAAATAGATGTAAAATTGCCTTGTAAAAGTCTAGTAATTTCTAGTCAATTTGGGCCATTCATTAGGTGGATGATCTGATGGTAGAAGTTATGTTTAATTTAAGGCTTTTTGCCCTGGAAGGAAACCCCTAACTATATATGAGGGAATTGTATTGCGTCTATGTATATCTATATTCTATGTGAGGAAGAGAGAGGAGATTGAGAGCGAAGAGTTTGTTACAGTAGATTTGTTGTAGGTTGTATCTCTTCAGTCTACTGGATAATATAATAAAATAATGACTGGCTGTTTCTCCATGGACGTAGCCCAAACTGGGTGAATCACGTATATTTGTGTCTCTCTTGTTTTATGCATTTTATGTGCTTATATTTCAGCAATATTTTATGTGTTCCATTGCTCCGTAATATATAATTTTCGAACACATCCATTATCAGACCACATAACAATAATTCATTTCAGGTCTTATGATCCTGATCCATCATTAGATCTCATCCATCATAAACTAGTTAGGTTCATCCTTAGTTTAGATCAAGCAAAGCACGAAAAACCCATAACATGCATAGTTTATTTTGATCTAACTCTTCATAATGTATTCATTACTTGCACACTTAGCCCTTTGATCTTCTTCTCCTTATTACTTAGTTGCTTTGTCAATACCTGAGACCAAAACCATATTTATGTTGTTGGTATTGTTTGATGGTATTAAGATTCTTTTTTGCACTCATTACCATGGGCCAATACCATGGTAGCAACCCCTAGTATTCATTATCCTTGATTTTCCATCCCATATCTGTTTTTCCTTTTGTGAGAGTGTGTGTATACGTATACGCTGCTTTTGTTCTATGAACCTGCGTGTATATGCTACTTGGACAAATTGATCCAGCTTAAACTTTTTAAATCATTCTCTTTCTTCAATCTCTAAAGTGCAACCTATAATCCTTTGTTGTTAACCTATTTCACTGTGAACTGCCATCATTCATCATATATGAGAGTTTCCATAAAGCACAACACCTACATCATAATTCCAAAAGATGGAATTCCTATTCTCCTCATGCTGGTGGTTGTTCGTCCTCTATGCACATTACATTGTTGTTATTCATTTAATTTCCAAAGGCTCATTTTTGTAACTTGAGTGCTCTAATACCACATGACATGTACTGATATATATATATATATATAATATATATATATATATACTATATATATATATATATATATATATATATATTATATATATATATTATATCTATTTATATATATATATTTCCTAACTCCAAAAATATAAATGTTCCATGGCATATAATATCATTGTCAAATCATTGTAAAATAAATATTTTGTAATTTTCTAACTCATATATAAACTTATAATTATTATGATATTAGAATATCCATCACCTTCGGGTCATATGCCATACTCAATGTTTTTATTAATTTTACTATTGTGATTTGAATGCTCGGTAGAGCTTCCATGGGAGGTAGCTAAGTCTATGAAGGTTACACCTACAAATCTACAGTATGTCATATCTTGTTTAATGCACATTAGTTCTTGGGTGGTTGGTTGCCCTAGACTCCTGCGTCTCGAGCCTTCGAGGTGTACTCCAGTCGGCCCTTCGCACTTGGGAATGCAGAATCCATCGATGAACCTCTTTCATTCTTCAGATCAAATGGTAGAAGTGAATGTTAGTCCGATTAAGCTCCTCTAGTGTTTGCTAGTCCTAATTTTGTTATTCCTCTATTGCAGAGGTCATGGTGTCGGTCCACTCTTGAACTCTGCCTCAGGGAAGTTATCCTCGCTTTATCGAGCTCCTTCACACCTGGTATTATTTGTTTTCCACCTTGCCAAGCTCCTTCAAACCTAATATTAATTTTTATAATACTTATTAGTGTGTTTGTGTTTACATGATGCCCCATGAGACAGTGGTTTCCTTCCAGTGTTCATAGATGGTATTCGAAACTTTCACCGGTAAGGGTGATTTTGTAAAATTGAATCGTAGTAGCTCTATTCATCTCAATGGTCGATATGCTCTCACATACCTCAGGTTGTTTGATAGGCTTTACCGGGAATACCTAAAGCTTTCTGTAAGATTTTTAAACATTTTCTACTACCGGGGTACTACAACTCTACCTCCTGGACCCTACAGTCTTCGAGCAGGAATTCACTGGGTATGCAAGGTTTATGTGAACAATTTCATGGTTTAACCCATTTATTTGCTTTTAATCTATTCACTTTTAAGCTAGATTATAAATGCGTGTATTTAGGATTCTTGGTTAGCCAAACAGTCTCTGTATGTTGTTGGTCGACTCTTAACTACTATAAATTGTTTAGTTTCTGGTTCCAAGTATTAGGGCATATGCGACCCAATGATTAAACATTTGTTTAGTAGTTTTGATACACCATGAAGTGTATGGAGATGAATTTTTTTTGTTGTGGGTCCTCTGATTGGAGACTACGTATACTTTTTTTTAAAGAATTCGTCCACTTGAATATGCTTATATTCTCTTTCTAAAGGGTTTATAAATATAAAGAATGGCTTCAATATTCTGTGTATTTGATTGGACTATGCTGGTTAAATTTAGGAACTATTCAGTTTCCATATGAGTTTTGATTTTTTCTTTCTATTTCACGAAAGAGGAAACCCTGAAGGTCTACCTTCCGATGCACTGTGTGTGTGTGTGTATATATATATATATATATATTATGCATTACCAATAATATTTTGGCTTTATACTATATTCTACCTGTAGTTTTTCTGAATTCAATAAATATATTGATTTCCAATTTCTTGCGTAAAAATGGTAGTGATTTCTTATACTAGATTTATAACATGTATACGTTTATGTCTTCCTTATTACGTAGGAATTACACGTTATTGATTTCACTTTTCTTGGTGTATAACCCTTAATCATTAACAGAAATTACTACATACTCTTGTTTATAGGAACATACATCTATTCTATTTGATTGTATAACTTCTTAAATGATCTCCTTAATTAAAAATTAAGAGAGTACTTATCTATCTGTAGTTAAATGCTCCTGCTATTTGTGAACTTGCAGACTTATATTTCTTGTTTAATTCTCCCAACCTTGAGACTTGCAACTCCAGCCTCACTATCGAACCTAAGTCTCTCCCCAAGCAATCCATCCACATGATTTCTCCTTTCAGACTTATAGTCTATAAGAAGCTATCTTGTCCCAACCAGACTTAGCTCCTTCAATCTGTCTATCATTACAACATAGTTTTTCTCTTTTCTAATTATTTTCCCCTTTTTTGATTTCAAATACCTCTATACTCTTGATCCCTTCTTTTGGGAACAAATCTCCAAAGAAGTAGTTAGGGTTAGGTAACCACCTATCCTACTACCAATCACATATAAAACCGTCTTTATTTGACATTTCACTTTTCATGTAACTTTAATTAAAATAGTTACTGCCATCATTCTAGCAATTTACTTTCCATGTAATTTTAATAATAATAAAAAATTAACTGTATAAACTTAATAGTGTTTTAGTTTATTCAAATGCAGTAAACAAAATATTTACATTCACAGGGGACATCACATATTACTATATTTTAATTGAATTTATACCTAATAATTGCATTATATCATTTTACATTTATAAATAAATATGATAATAAATATTAATGTATTTTTTACAAATATTACGATATAATTAATATATATTATAGCATCAAGTCTTACTAGTACAAGCTATCGAGGACGAGAATCGTCAACAAGGTGACATAGGATCAAACCTCATGGGTGTGGTTGAGCCTTGTGCTAGGCATAGAAGACATGCTAAAAAATTGAGTTAACTAAGGGTAGGTGTGGTTGAGCATGGGTGCGATCCGTGGGTGACTTTGATAGTTTAGAGCCCTTTGGGTCATGACTCTTCAAGCCACGGGTTTATAGATATATTATAGATAGCTTATTTGTCTTGACCCGTGGCTTGAGGAGTCGCGACACAGAGGCATCTAAACCGTCAAAGTCACCCAGGGATCGTACCCAGCCACAACCACCATGATAATTAATGGTATTATAAAGATATGAAGATATTATTATTATTATAAATCAAATGTTTATAGATATATGGTATACTAGAAATTTCACCACATGTTGCAAAGGGAATCTCGTAAGGCAGGAGCACAGGAAAGTGTGATGAAGTTGATGACAATAATTTTTTAACAGAATTTAATTAATTTATTAGTATTTTTGAGAGAGACTTTGACAATTAATTCTAAAGAGTGAAAGTTTCTTTTAGCACCATTGTATCTTAATCAATAGTATACTAAATATCGATAAGAATGACATGGAGTTGAAAAAAAATATATTTCAGAAATGAAAAATTTGTGAAATGTTGCATAGTGTAAAAAGCCTCAAAATAAACATATTACATCGATGTGTGTCACATTTAAACATTGAAAAGATAATCCAAAGTATAGAGGATATGGAATTGTTGCATTTGGCAGTGTTAATTATCGAGGAAGGGAATGAATGCAATAGTGCCACTCATATCAGAGATTCGAAACTAGGGATTATATCATAAATTAATGGAATCAACAAATTATGGAAACAAACAGAAGAGTATAAGAAGAAAAAAAATGACCTACCAAATAAATATATCCTTCAAAATATATAGAATTATTATTATTATTATAAAAACTATTGAATTTAACTGTAAGCGATGACTATAATTAGTTCGGAGGAGAAATGTGTTATACTGAAATTGTACTAAATGAAAATGAAGATTCCTTTGTCATGGGAATTTCAATACTTCTAGTAAAAATGCAAGGGAGATGATGGCATATTGAAAACCATTGAAGATTTATAAGTATTGGGAGATGCATATTTCTAGATTGCTAGTCAACTCACATTTTTTGCATTTTTTCACATTTATGTATGTGAATTATATGTTTCTAAGTTGATATCATTTTAAGTAGTGACTACAAAGTTGGTTGGAGGTTAGATAACAGTATGCTTGGATTTGGACCTATTAGAAATATCTTTTCTATTTTGTGTAATGTAACTACTACTACCTCTGCGAAATATATATATATATAATATTTTTTTTATTCGTTACTTGATCACCAACATAACTACATAGATATAATTATTTTTAATTATCTCTAGCATCCACCACATCAAAGGATTATTCTACGAGTTACCAATGTTGGCACCACACACACACACACACACACACATAATTTTATTATTTCCAATGACATGAAATTTAAAATTATACAAAAAATATAAAATAACTAATATCACTTGTTAATATTTAAGGAAACAACAACAACAACAACACACTCTTTCATAACTATTATTATATATGTATTAATTATTATAAACAATCAATATAAATATATACATATATTGTATATTTTTAATTGAATTATATCTAATAATTAAATTATATAATTTTACATTTTATAAATAAATAGAATAATAAAGATTAATGTAATTTAAAAATATTATGATATAATTAACAGATATTTATATCGTCCAGTCCTTACTAAGCACAACCTCTTAAGGAGAGCATCATCACAGGCACTTATGGATCAAACTCACGGGGTGGTTGTGCCCTATGCTAGGGGGAGGAGACATGCTCAAAAATCCAGTCAACGAAGGGCTAGTGTGTTCGAGGCTAGGTGCGATTCCCAGGTGACTTTGGCAGTTTAGATGCCTCTGGGTTGTGGTTCCTCAAGGCATAGGTCAAGATAAACAATATATATATATCTATAATATATATCTTATATCTATATATATATATATATATATATATATATATATATTATATATATATACTAATATATATTATATATAGTAGAGAGAGAGAGAAGAGAGAGAGAGGAGAGAGAGAGAGAATATCACCATGAATATTAATGGTATATATAAAGATATGAAGATATTTTTATTATGAATTCAATGTTTAGAGATATATGGTATACTAGCAATTGCACCACATATTGCAAAGGGAACATTGTATGGTGGGAGAATAGGAAGGAGTGGTAGAGTCAATGGGAGTGAAATTTTTATGGAATTTAATTAATTTATTAGTGTTTTTGAGAGACACTTTGATAGTTAATGCTAAAGAGTGAAAGTTTCTTTTACCAACGTTGTATCTTAATCAATAGTATACTAAATTGGCATAAGAATGATATGGAGTAATGAAAAAAAGAATATTTCGTAAATGAACAATTTGAGGAATGTTGCATAGTGTAAAAACCCTCAAAATAAACATATTACATCCAAGTATGTCACATTTAAACATTGCAAACATAATCCAAAGTACATAGGAGTTGGAATTGTTGCATTTGGTAGTGTTAATTTTGGAGGAAGGGAATGGATGCAATAGTGCCGTTGATATTGGAGATTGGAAACTAGGGATTATATCATAAATTATTAGAGTCAAAAACTTATGGAACAAATGGAAGAGTTGAAGAAGCAACAACCATCCTATAAAATAAATATAACCTTCAAAATATATAGAATTATTATTATTATTAAAAATCTGGAATTTAACTATAATGAATGGCTATAATTAGTTCGCACGAGAAATGTGTTATAATGAAATTGGAGTGAATAAAAATGAAATTTCCTTTGTCATGGGAATTTTAATACTTCTAGTAAAAAATGCAAAGGGAACGATGGCATAATTAATACCACTGAATATTTATAAATAGTGGGAGATGCATATTTCTAGATCACTAGTCAACTCAGAATTTTCACATTTTGTAACATTCATGTATGTGAAAAAAAATTTGCAAATGAACAATTTTCGCAATGTTTCATATTGTAAAAAACCTCAAAAGAAACATATTACATCCAAGTATGTCACATTTAAGCATTACAAACATAACCTGAAGTAGAGAGGAGATGGAATTGTTGCAGTTGCTAGTGTTAATTTTGGACAAAGGAAATGGATGCAATAGTGCCATTGATATTGGAGATTGGAAACTAGGGATTATATCATAAATTACAGACACAGAAACTTATGGAAAATATGGAAGAGTTGAGGAAGCAACAAATGACCTACAAAATAAATATATCCTTCAAAATATATACAATTATTACTATTATTAAAAATATGGAATTTAAGTGTAAGAAATGGCTATAATTAGTTTGCATGAGAAATGTATTATAATGAAATTGCAGTGAATGAAAATGAACTCTCATTTCTCATGGGAATTTCAATACTTCAAGTAAAAAATACAAGGGGAGTGATGGCATATTGAAAACCATTAAAGATTTATATGTAGTGGGAGATGCATATTTCTAGATTGCTAGTCAACTCACATTTTTTCGCATTTTGTCACATTCATGTATGTGAATTATACATTTGTGAGTTGATCTCATTTTAAGTAATAATTGTAAATTTGCTTGGAGGCAATATAGTTATATGTTTGGATTTGGAACTGGTAGAAATATATTGTCTTTATTGTGTAATGTAATTAATATTGCCTCTATTTCATCGCAATAACTATATAGCCTTGATATAGCTGAGTCCATAGGTCGTGTTCCAAAAGAAAGATAATGTTAGAAGAAAGCAGTTAAAAAATATAATAACAATTTAAAATATGCAATCATGTATTAATAATGAGCAAATTTGATAATTGTTAATAAATAGAGAAAGTATGTGATAAAAATAGGCTGATCTTATTAATTATGCTAAACCATTTTGAGATGTTAACATATAGATTGGAGCACGTCATTTGAAGGAGACTTTGAAAGGAGGATTTATTTTTCATATTTTATGTGAGAAATATTTTTTGTTGTGTTTCATTTTCATGTAATGTTAGAAAGTGAATCTCAGGAAAATGTAGAGATCTTGTAGAGAAGGGACTCTTGGTAATTTTGAGAATGTAAGACAATGATGTTCAGTTTTTCCAATGTCTATTTTTTCTTTTGGTAATGCCATACCTTGTGATTTAAGTATAGTTAATGCGCAAGCCATATTTAGTGGAATTTGCATAAGTCCATTTTTGTTTATCTGTAGAAGAGGAAAGTGAGTGGGATTTCTTTCATCCCAGGGAGGCCCAATGTATTTTTGAAAATCTATGAGAACAAAGGTTGGAAGCTATGGAGGTGCATTTGGTTCTTTGTAGAATATGGATATAATTTTCCTGAGAGAAGCATGGAAAAGTCTAGCTAAAACCCAAAGGTTTCAAGTTAGCATCACTTTTTGCATGTGCATAGCAAGACGATTCACTCAAGTTTGTCATCTTTTGAAGAAAGCGTGGAATTTTTGTTGTTTCTTTCTGCAATGGATCTTGTGACAACAGTGTTTAAATATTTTATCATTTCCTTATTATGGAGTAATATTTGAGCATTGGTCGGAAATAAATGCATAGAATCATGGAAATACTATATTTCATCTTCTAGAAAGGAGTTTGTTCATGACATGAGAACTTTATAGTCATCAATTATTGTATTTGTATTTGTAATGTTCTAGAGGATTTTTCTAAAAGTAACTTGGGCGATGTTGTCTCCTTATTAACATAATAGCGTGTTTAATGTGATCACTGTGTTGAATGTGTGCCACAATGTGCTTTCGTGGGAGGTTCCTGTATATAGTGGTATGACTTTTATGGGCAGAAACTAGATGAGATCACAAATTAATATAATGGAACAATGACTAAAAGGAGTTTTTCTTTGTTGAGGAAAGGATTGTCGAAGATGTTCATCAATGTAACTAAGAATATTTGTCCCAATGAAGAACATTTCATTGATTATTATGTACCAGATATGTTTAAGTTCTTCCTAGAATGTTGCAATAGTATTTCCTTATAAGGGAATAAGATCAATTATGGGAATGTGGAAAGCAACATGGATTTTCAATGCTTGTTTGTTGAAGGTTGCAATACCTATAGGGAGAGAAGCGTGATTGGTGATGGTTTCGAATGAGAAAGGGTTTCGATAATTTCTCTGATGCAATTTATAAGGTGTATTTTCTAGTTCCATAAGAGCCTTGTATTTTAATTCTGAAAGCAGTTGAAATATCCTTTTTAATAAAACGATTGAAAATATTATTAAGAGGTTTTCTTTTGCATTGGAGACAATGATTCAAGGTTCACTAGGTTATGTTTATGTGTTTGGGGAATGTGACAGAGTGGTTATTCTCAATTAATTGTAAGCCTTTTTCTTGTAGATCCAATGGGATAGTGGTATGAGTCCAATTATGATTTTCATAAAAGCCATGAAGGACAAGCTTGTCAAGGTCATTTATGAGGATGTCATTGGTAGGGTACAATTGGTAGAGTAATTCCCATTCATTTAGGTACATATTGTCTGAAGGATGGGTTTCATGAGTAGTTGAGTTATAATTTACAATACATAGTGTGTAGTTATGATGCGAAGGTTTGTATAATGGATGAAATATTTGCCAATTTGTGATGATTTTTTTCATAAAAGTTTCCAATATCTTGAGCAATATCATGAAAAGTTTTGTATATCCTAAGTTCATCTTGACAAAATTAATCATAGGAGGGACCAATTGTCGATGTTATTGTGAAGTAGTGTGGTGTGACACAAAGAAATTCTTTTACAAGTATAGGTTTCCATTTGCCTCTCTTTTGATAAGGATCATATGACTAGGATCTTGCTAATTCTATAAGTGACGTGGAATCTAGGGAATATGGGTGTTGTATGTATGTATCTATGAAATGTGATAATGGAGGAGGGGTGGTATTGTTACGTGAAAGGCACATTTAAATATGTTCTCTTACATTTAAGGAAAAAAGGATCAATTACACATTGTTAATGGAAACTTTTGCATCATATGACAAATTTTTTGTGCTACAATGTCACGATCGATAAGGGTTTCTTGAGGGAATTTTATAATTGTAGGTGTTGTACGGTTAGCATTAGGGGAAGTAAGCACAATTATTTGTACCATGTGGTTGAAGCTTTTAGACTTTTTTTCTAATTTGGATGCATATTTTGTGATGTATTTATAAATTACATAGATTTAATGTAATGGTTGGTGATCAACATTTGCACACCAAATAGACGAGATGGTAGGGTTATGGCTATTTAGTTGATCATGATTGTGAGCAAGGGTGTATGTATTTTAACCACTGGAGTCAATGTACAAGGATGAGCTTGAATGTAATTCCCACAGTGATTTATAGAGATATTCAAATGTGGAGCCTTTGTTTCTCATACATTTGTTTTCAATACATTTTTTCTGTCGTTCAAAGAAATTGATGAATTGTTCATAATCATTAAAATGATTAGTTCTAAAAATATATGTTATGGAATATAGTAAAGGGTATTTTAAATTAGCCTGAAGAATGTGTTGGTTTGAAAGGGTAGAATCGCGGGGGTTCCAAGATGATATGTATATATTAAAGAATTGATTTCCATTATTGTTATAGACATGTTTGGCCACTGCAACCCCAATCACATATGCCCATAAACCAAGGGCTTCTAAGTCACTAAAAGTGTTGTTTCATACCCTAAAGGAGCAAGGTCAGCTGATTACATCATCTCCCATAAGTTGTCCATGAAAAACTACTCACAACTGGTCAAAATTAGACCATACAGACTGCTCAATGCTAAGGGTACGATGCATCTCACCTGCCCCATGCAACAAAGTGCGATGCATATTGAAAAGCCCTTTTGTGTGGTGCGATGAGCGAGAGAAGACAAATGGAAGAAGCAATTGGCTAGGTGGAAACCTAGAGTATCTTCTAGAAACTGCCCATTTGACACTTGCCTCTCTGAATTCACCTAGGGATGAGTAAGAGATCATGAATCTCCAAGTGGAACCAAGAACTATTAGAGAGAGGACACTAATCAAAATCCCATAATCTGACTCACCCACCTACAAACATCTATATATGGATCCCTCATCCCAAAGATCTAAAGGTTGGAATCTTGTATTTTGTAAAGAAGTGTTGCTGGTTTCTTTGTGGAACATCATAGTGTTCGGTGATCTAAGCTTTTCATGAGGTGAAGAAGGGCTTTCATGCTGGGAGGATGACGTTGGGTCAGATCAATGGGCTGTAATCATCTCTGCTACTCTTTCTATCAATAAAGCTATTTGAGTTTTCGTCCACATTCTTGTATGTCTAAGTTGATATATGCATCTGTGTGGTCAATATATGTCTGGTCCTCTATTGTTTATGATTGTAGATCTCTGTGCTTTGATAGTATTATGCTGCTTTGACTTTACAGGAACTCTTTGAAGCAGGGCAAGCAAGGGAGGAGTGGCAAAGTTTTGTCAAAGGGGATAGTAAACAGGCAAGGAGCTAAGTGAAAGACCGAGGTTGGTACTCTCTGCTTCTATATCATCTACTTCTCATAAAGGAAAACACAAGTAAATTTAGTTTGTTTGTTTCTAAGATAGCTACCCATCTTAGTGGGACTAGTAGCTCTGAATGGACACTAGATTTCCCGATAAAAAAATGGTGAATCCGCTGGGGAGAAAATAGCTTGTTTGTGTGTTTATATTTGTTTGCTTTATAAACTACAAACAGAGCCTGAAGTCAAGCTAGCTAGCCTTTGAACTACTTTTCCTATGCAACTACAAAGTAGATTAATGTTGCTTCAGACCATCTCCAGGTTTTGTTTATAAAATGGACAATTGGTTTACAAACATCCTAATTTCCCTAGTGGTGGCTCAAGTAACGTCACTAGATCAGCCCCTATGATTTGTATTTACTGACTATCATTAGCTCAATGTAAATCCCTGAACTAAGCTGCAAACAGTGACCAAAAATCAAATTAAAGTCTCATCCCTAGACCATCACACTGTCTCCTTTAGGCAATATGGATGCATCGCACCTCCCATGTGTAGTAGGTGAGATGCATCCCTGTTTCCCTATGTTACAGGTGTGATGATCAGATAAGACTGCTTCTGCCTCCAAATTTTGGTTTTTCTTCATTCTCTTCAGCTTTATTCGGGAGCTTTGTTGTCTGTGATCAGTATACCACTATTGAAACTCCCTTCCTTTGCATTATTTAGCCTCCATTGTACAAATAATTGTAAATGTTTTTATGTATTTTTTTCCATTTACAGATCTCCTTTACAAACTGTAGCTTACTCAAACTATCGTCTTTTGATTTGAAAGTGTCGCAAGTGTCGTTTTTAGTCAAATAAAAGAATCCTACTCTTCTTGATGGTCGATTACAATATTACTCTTGTATTTGATTTGAATTAATATTATTTCAAGTGTCGAAAGAAGTTTTCAATTCAAAATCGCAAAGTGTCGTCATTGTCTTCCTTTCATCTTTTGAAGAGAAAATTGTTAGTATTGTCACTTTGAAAAAAAAGATAATTCAAATTTGTACCTAGGATTCTTTCTGTCATTCACACATTAAGAAAGAAGAAAACAAATACATGCATGTGCATTTGCATCTAGACTACTTGTTGATTTTTATTTAGGACAGTGCATCTAGTGTAAGCTCTCTACTCTATGTTGAAAGAATCTCACTTATCTTTGTCTAGTAGCTAGGATTTTCATTGCAAAAAGAGGAGTAAATGATTGTTTATAATCTTAGATTGCATTTTTAGGAATTGTATATCTACATCACGCGGTGATCCTTAAAGGAAAAATTCTTAAGAAAGATCAACTGTAAAATAAATTCAATGAACATAAAAACACTTTGGAACCTAATGCACAACATTAAGAAGTCTAGGCTAGAGATGCATTTCAGCATTGTAAAGCCTGGTAACTATCGCTTTCATTGTAGGTTGGGTGATTCCTCCTCTTTGAGACGACAAGTGCCAGTACAGACTTGTTCTCCCACGTACAGTCGAGTATATACTAGAAGACCACAATAGGCTATATCCTTTATCCTTAGGAAGCCATGTCTGCTACCCTATCGACTGCAATGCACTGAACATTCAGGAAGATTGACTGTCGTACCATAAAAAGTATTATGTAGTTTTGCAATTGGTTTGGTAATCCCTCTGTCTAGATTTCCAGAGTAGTCTCTTTCGTTCCTTTTCAAACTCCTTAAAAGGAAAGGTCTATCTAAGAACCTGTCACTTCAAGCTCATTAAAAATCAAAGGCGACTAGAGTCATCTTTAGCTCTTTCTCAACTCTTAAAAATTGAAAAATCAAGTTGTGTCAAAGCGTCTAAAATTAATTTAGTTCGGAATCACTTTTTCCCCTTTATTTTGAGTTGATAAAGTAATCCACAATCGTGGAAGAAATTCAATCAAAACCCCGTTGTTCGCAGAGACTAACGAGTCAACCATCTTTGATTCTGGAAACAAAACTATTCCAGACCAAGTGAACTCGTTTAATTGGATCAAAGTCCCTGGGTTTGCTTCGAACTTGTGCTCCAACATCCTTAGAGACTCTAGTTACTCCAACCAGTTTTGGTATCCCTGCCTCTACAAAAGAAGTTCTGCAATCACAAGAGGACATTAGAACTGATCCTAATGTAATGGTAAACACTTCTATTCCTGAACCAGCCCCATCTACACCTGATTCAGAAGGTGTTATCCCTCCAACATCTATCACTGCAGAGTCTATACCTTCTTTGGCACTAGAAATATTTTACGGACCTGACGGTCTACCTCTCCCACCTGGATTGATTGCTATAGAAGAGATTGTGGAGGATCTTCCATCCAGTACTCGATCACATTTTGGAGCTGGGATCACCCTATATCCTTCTTCTTCAGAAGTTAGTCTCCCTTCATCGCAAGTTCTTGTAGAATCACTAGGAAATCCTTTGGATAGACTCGATATGTCTAAAAAACCGTCGACATCGAGGAATATGTCATCTGACGCAGTAGCAGCAGAACCTCCTACTGCTACTCCAATAATGTTCACTAGTGTACCGTTTGTCCCAACTGGTTCTCAACCGTTAGATGGAGTCCACCGAGGGACTGTTTCGACACTATGGTCTGTTCCCGTTTGTTCATATGGAATAATATGGGGAATCTCTTATGTTTGGTCTCAGCAAATTGATCCTTCACAACAGTATCAATTTGGGCAGTCCAGTCCCTAGAGGCTAATCTTACCTCTGAACACTAGATTACCGCCATATGTGGGGCAATATGCCCTTTCATTGTTCCCTCCGGGAGGAAAACCATATGAGAGTTTACAACAAAATTCGGGTCATGCTGGAATTACATCCAGTGGTTGGGTGCCAATACTGCCTCAACAACCAAGAGTTGTATACTCAATGCATCCAAGTCTACATGTGTTGAGTATCCCCACTACACCGGCTATTGTGACGGTGTCGCAAGTACAAGCGTTTTCTGTTATATGCCAACCTCAAGTTTCTCATGTTGTAATACAATAGCCTCTTGTCTCCATGACACAACCACAATCACTAATTAGTGACTCCTTAACCAGAGTGACCCATGTTCAAACGAGTACTATTACCCCTCATCTTGGTTAGACAACCAGTATTGGACAACAGCAAATGGCTTCACAACCATGGCTAGTACAATATCAACAACTGCAATTCCAGCAAGCTTACCATGGACCTGAGAAGAAAGTCTTTGCGGGTAATGAGAAATCGTATATTCAAAACGGTCAATCATATCATAATGGTTATGCCCATCAGCCTTACCAAAGTTATCAACATCAAATAATTTATGCTGGTATGCAAAGGCCCACTGTTTAAGCGATCCCATCTTATCCTGGGTATACTTCGCTGAACCCAAATCAATAGTTTCTCTTCGTGGTGACTTTAGAGTTACTGAATCTAAATCGGCTCACAAACGATCCAATTGCTTATGCCCCTTGGTGGCTGGCAATTCCTCATAAAATTTCATCAGATATTCCTAAATTTAATGGAAATCCGGGTGAAGACCCATCGAATCATGTAATGAACTTTCATTTGTGGTGTTCATCCATCACTCTCAATGTTGATTTGATTAGGCTTCACCTTTTTCAGCGAACGTTAACTGGTCTAGCAGCAAAATGGTACATCGAATTGCCTAGAGCTTCATTCGATAATTTCACCGCCCTTGCTACAAGCTTTTTAACCCATTTTCAGTTACCAATAAGGTACGAGATAGGAACAAAGCATGTTACCAATTTCAAGCAAATGACAGCCACTCAGATATCTTATCATATTCATGAGTGGTGACGTCATCGTAGAATGGTAAAAACATATGTTCCTAATCAATTGCTAGCTGAATGGTTTATTAAGTCATTGTTACCTTCTATTACAGAAGATATGGCAAAGAAAGGGGTCGTCACTGAAGAGCAATTCATTGCTCGTGTGTAATATCTAGACTTGATCTATACTTATTTAGGCATGCTCTATGACAAAATCCCTGATGCTCCTAGACTAGAGTTTTCCATTCCTCCTCCTCCTAAATCAAACAAAGACTCTCTTGCCAGTGATGGTGTGATAGGTATGACTAGCACGAAAACTATAAAAGCTACATCAAAGAAAGCCCGTATAATTTCTAGTCAAAATGAAAATGCGAAACTTCTCGCCTCAGAGTTTAATGTCGTGTCGACCGACAAAGGCAAAGAACTGAAGCAACCAAGAGGCAAGAAGAAAAGGAAAGGGAAAAAGAAGAAGCAAGATGAGTCGTCTCCTAAAAAATCTTCTGCAAACCCTCCTAGGCAAAGTAAACTCCCTTCGGGGTGTCAGATATGCAATTAGGATCATTGGATGATAGATTGTCCACATAAAACTAAAGTTAAGAAACTCTTTAATGGTTAAAAAACCTCAGCAGTATTGACTGATCCGTTTTCAAACCCGGGAACTGATCTGGTTGCTAGGGACAATGCTTCCCCATCCCAAGTGCTTATGTTGTCTATTTCAAAACAACAAAATGATGCTTTGATATCGACAATGAATAAATATTACAGGAATCCACAGTTGTTGAACCACAAGGCTACTGATCAACCTAGTAGTTTGACAACAGCTTCGACCGAAGTTGTGCCACCCATCATTCTTGAGCTAACAATAAAGCCACCAAAGGGAGTAGTACACAAATCGACATTTATTCCTCGTGCCAGAGTAGCACAGAATTATAATATAGTAGAGGACATGGCCCAATCACCATTCGCTATGTCGACACTTGAGGTACTGCAAAATTTCCCCTCCGAGAAGTAGGCTCTGTTATTGGAAATAGGTGGGATTAACCCAGCGGATTCTAATCTTGTCACTTTTAATCATAAAGGTTATGACCATTAGTTACCAGCTCAACTCACTTTCCTCATTCAAGTGAAATCCCTCAACAAAACTATTCGTCGAGCAATTATTGATGAGGGGGCATCTACATGTATTATGTCGATGAGTTTCTGGAAAAATTTAGGCTCACCACCCTTGTCGCGATCGTCAACGACGTTAAAAGCATTTGATGGATGAACATACACTCCATATGGGATTTTAAGTAACTTGCAAGTCGAACTAGGGGGCAAGACAATAGAAATTGATGTTGAAGTTATCGATGTAAACCTTGATTACAAAATCTTACTGGGAAGGCCCTGGATTTATGCTATGGCTGTTGTTATGTCGACATACTTCAGAAATATTGCATTTCCCTTCCAGGGAGGAATTACAATCGTCAACCAGCAAACTTTCTCCCCAATAGTTCACAAATTATGGGAAGCATTATGATGATCCATGGAAGCTCTCAGTTGCTTCAAAATATCGGAGTAGGCCTACTAAAAGACCCTAGTTTGATGGGTACTTTTTCCCTACCACATCCAAACAAACTGGAAGAAGTGGACACAGTGGGAACCTACAATATGGTATCTTTGATTTAGAAGATGTCCGAACATGATGTTAGCATGAATCATCGCCAGGTTTGCCTGCAAGCCCAATAGAAATATTGTAGAAATCAACGCTTTCGCCATGGGAGGCAGACCCAAATCAATGCTCATCAAGCCTTTGGATAGATAGGTCTAAGGAATATGGTACCTCTTTAGATCCTTGGTCACATGTACATTCTACAGATGATGGAATTGTTCAGTCGATGATGATAGAGGGGGAACCATGGGAAGATTAATACCATCATTCCCAACTTCCAGATTACAAAGAATATTGTTCCAATGGCCTTAATCATCCTTCAGTTTCTGATTTCCTATCAAATACTGTAAATACGGTGGGTTCTGAGTGAAACCTATCCAATATTGAAGAAACTACCACCATAAATATCTCAACCAAACCAAATGTTGTAGAGAATATTCATGTCAACAACTCTTGTTCTTCTTCAAAACTGGAAGTATATTACACTCTCTTTCGTGAGTTTAGAGATGTCTTTGCATGGTCATATGAAGAAATTCCAGGCATTGACTCAAGCATAGTTGGACACAAAATTAAGATGTATCCAAATATCAAACCAGTATGACAACGGCTTCAGAAGGTGCACCCGAAAAAACCGCTGCCATTAACCCAAAAGTTGAAAAACTTCTCCATGCTGATTTCATTTACCTGGTTCCTCTAACCGATTGGGTATCAAACATCGTTCCTGTGATTAAAAATCAAGGAACAATTAGAATGTGCGTCGATTATAGGGATGTAAATCAAGCTTGTCCAAAGGACAACTACCCTACACCCTTTATCGACCAGATAATTGATGAATGTGCCAGATGTGAAATATTTTTGTTTATGGATGGATCTTCCAGGTATAATCAAATAAATATCCGCCCATAGGACCAGTCAAAGACTGCATTTATTTGTTCGTGGGGCACATTCGCATACTGCAAGTACCTTTTGGTTTAAAGAATGCAGGAGCAACCTTCAAGAGGGCAATGAATTATGCCTTCCATGACATTAAGAACATCGTTCAACCATACCTCAATGATCTTCTGGCTCATTCGTGAAAGCAGACTAATCATCCACGGCATTTGAGAGCAATATTTCTACATTGCTAGCACTAAAAAATATGACTCAATCCATACAAGTGTGTGTTTTGTGTCGTTTCTAGTCGTTTATTGGGCTTTGTAGTCTCAAAGGACGAGATTCGTCTCGACCCATGTAAGGTTCGGGAAATCATCGATTTGCCTCCACCTTAAATTTTCTTCTGATTTAGAAACTCCAAGGGAAAGAAAACTTTCTAAGGAGGTTCATTCCAAAATATGCCGAACTTGCTAAAGGTTATATGCGTTTGTTGAAAAAATAAGTACCCTTCAGCGGGGGTCAGGTTGTGCAAGCTTCCTTTGATGCTCTAAAGGAATCCCTAATAAAAGCATCATTAATGTATGCTCTTGATTATCAAAAAGACTTTAACCTGTTTCTGGCTGCAACGGATGCGACCATCGCAATGGTTTTAGTTCAAGAAGACAATGGAATAGAACATCCTGTATATTATTTATGTCAAAACTTAAATGATACAGAGAGAAAGTACTCCTATGTTGAAAATCTAGCTCTTGCAACTATTCAAGCAGTACAAAGATTTTCACACTATGTCCTTTTCTGAAAAACTACCATTTTGTCAAATTGCAACCCCATGACTTACATCTTGTCGTGACAGTTACTTGGGGGAAAATATTCGAAATGGATAGCAATTTTGCAAGAGATTGATCTAGAATTCGTTAAATCCAAATCAAAGAAAGCCCTGATTCTTGCGGAGTTACTATGTGACTTCCCATCATCATCCAACGATTCAACATCCAAAGCAACAATCGTGGATGAATCTTTGTTTTTGATATCTTCAAGTGACCTGTGGTATGGAGATATAATCATCTATCTCCAGACACAAACATATAGGTCTAATACCTCTCGCTTCGAACAACGATGTACTCGATACCAACCAAAAGACTACATGATCATCGGTGATACACTTTATCGTCATGGTATCAATACAGTTTTGCGAAGGTGTCTCACCCATGAGGAGGCCGAAAAAGTCCTGAATGATTGTCATTCAAGCACATGTAGGGGGCATCAATCTGGTTATGCTACAGCACAAAAGATTTTATGAGTAGGATACTTTTGGCTAACAATCTTCAAGGATTGCATAACCACAGTCAAAATTTGCCATGCTCGTCAAATCTTCGATCGCAAAATCAGAATACAGCCCAAACCTCTACAACTAGTAGTTGTTGTTGGACCATTCGCCAAATGGGGCATAGATTTCATGACATGTAACCCCACCTCGGCCGGGGGGCATGGGTATATCATAGTCGCAGTTGACTATTTTACAAAATGGGCCAAGGTGATGCCTACATTAAAAAACAGTGGCAAAACAGCTGCTCTTTTCTTTTTCAATCATGTAGTCTCCAGATTCGGTGTTCTGCAAGCTATAGTCACAGATCATGGATCTCATTTCCGCAATCACATGATGGTTGAGTTGGCTACCAAATTGGGACCGTCTCACGACAGCTCTACACTGTATTATCCACAAGGTAACTGACAAGTTGAGGCAATCAAAAAAGTCCTGAAATGCATGTTGCAAAGGATGATTGGAGTCCATAAATAGAGTTGGAACCTAATCCTGTACTCAGCCTTGTGGGCATACTGGACATCAGTGAGAAATGTGACTAGGTTTATGCCCTTTCAGCTGGTGTATGGCCTGGAAGCAATCTTACCAGTTCAATGCGAAATCTTGTTCCTCAAGCTCACAGTCGACCTTCTCCCAGGAACTTCAGAAGATGAGGCTCATTTCTTGGAATTAATCCAACTGGATGAAAACCATTGTGATGCCACCTTGATTAATGAAGCACATAAGAAATGAGTCAAGGTGTAGTTTGACAAGAATGTCAAACTCCGTGTCTTCTCAGAAGGTGACCTGGTCTTACTTTATGACCAAGAGTCCAATAAGTTGGGAGCAGGTAAGTTCCAGTCTTTATGGATGGGCCCCTATATTGTTAAATGCGTATTAGCAAAAGGAGCCTACGCGTTAGTGGATTATGATGGGATTCCAATGTCGCAACCCCGAAACGGGTTGTACCTTAAGTGTTACTATGCTTGACTCATTGTAGTAACCTCTTCATATGCTTTTGTTACATTTTTGTTTTCGCTAAGAGTAATCATTTTGGTTAGGTAATCCGCTTTTACATTTGTTGCAGATGTCAAACCTATTGGGGTCATTTGTTGGATATGCTGACGGAGGGAGTCGTAGTTTGCAGAACCTATCTTCTGCGTCCTGGGCCATATTTGATCCAAGCGGCGAGTTAGTGAACTTTAGAGGGGTATTTATTGGTCGATCAATGAACAACATCGCTAAATAAAATGCATTGATAGAGCTCCTCTCTGATGCCATCGCACATGGCATATGCTGACTCGTTGTCAGACTAGACTCACAACTCGTCATTCTACAGCTCACAGGCATCTATTCCATGCGGAATCCAACTATCTATCGTATGTTCCTAATGGTCAATATTTTGGAAGGACAATTTGATTGTATTGAATATCAACACATTTCCAGAAACTTAAACACATTAATAGATTAATTAGCAAATTATGTGTTAGATAGACATTTGCAAAATTTATAAAAGAAAATCATTTCATCAATATTTGCATCAGGATCATATAACTCAACCAAAATAAATCTCTGAAAATAAAAAATATATATAATTGTTTATGGTTTATACATAGTGTTCTATGTTAAAGACAAAATCAGTTAAATGACCCAAAAACTCAAAATGCTAGGGGGCACCCTAGTCTAATGGTGCTGGTGATAACAAGTCACTACCTATGAAATCATGTATAAATGCCTAGTCCATTGACTTAGCATGCCAGTGGTATGCTGCTGTAATCTCAGAGGTAGCTCATCAGTCCTCACATTCGGGATACGAAGGGTGAGACCCTCGATCTGATCCTACAATACCGCAAGAGTCTCGGCCACATCCAGGTCGCAAAGGACAACCCTCACTACAACATCTCCTGCTGGAAAGGTAGTTACTGCTCTCAGGTGCACTGCTAGTCGCATTGTTCCGATATCTACATGGGCACATGAGTTTTGATTAGTCTTGATAAAAGAAAGTACAAGAAAATTATAAAAGTGATAAATAGGGATATGGTTAGAGAATTTTACCTATGACACCCCACTGCTCGCCATCCGGCAGCACCAAATCTGGGTCACCCCAGAAATCCATACCAACATACAGACACTCAGCATAAACCATCTGCTGACGGTTGAACCAATCGAAAAGCATCAGTGAAGGAAACCTCTGACTGACCAGCATGTCTGGCCATAAGCTCAGCCCATCTTTAAATTTGTGGCTCGGTCGGTGGTGGCAAACTAAGTGAAATGTACTGTGGCTGCATCAGTGGGATCTTCTGCAAGGCGAAAGCGGTTAGAATAGAACCATAGCCAATGTTCTTGGATCTTCGATTTTTCACCTTGGTAAGTTGTTCTTTTATCACCGGAAGTACTGCACCACACTAATTGAATACCTTTGGTTCAAGGCATTCCAAGAGTACTGCATGTAGGACCTATTGGCCAAGTGAAGGGCCGCGATACCAATCAATCTAGAAAAGGTGAATAAAATAGTCCTCGAGGGCTAGCCAGTGACATCTCGGATATTCATCTTGCCATCCCTGCTTGGCTGAGATCCTTCCCTACAGTATCGGGGAGTATAATCCCTCACAGATTCGCCCACACAGGTTCAAGCTGATAGTGAGAGAGGGGCACCACGCCTCGATAAATCGGCCAAGAAGTAGATGTCCTCAACATTTGAGGGGATGGATTTTCCTTTGATTTGGAACACTTGGTTGGTAGGATCCCATGCATCGAGGAAATATTGCAACTAGTTGATTTTTTGCCTCATGCTAGATATGCGGAAGAACTTGAGCAAACCACAGTTCCGCAATATAGTTACCGTACCCAGATCATGTAAGGCAACCATGTCCTCTTGTTCATGCTCATGCTCTTGACATGTAACAACCATTTTGCTCTGATGAATCTTTGAAAAAAAACAAGAGAAGAATTAGGATCCTGATTTGGCAAAAAATAGGCAAAATTTCCATGAAAAATTAGTGCAAAAGTTTTCCTCCTTGCTCCCATCGGGCCCTAGCTATGTACTAGGTGAGATGCATACTGACTAGTCAATGGCCAGCCTAGTATGCATCTTACCTTTCGATGTATACTGGGTGCGATGGGGGAAGAATGAATTGTTCAAACCCCAGAGGCTCAAAAAGGCAAGAAAACATACTCAAAATTCAAAAAGGAAAGAATGAAATTGAAGAGCTCAGGTTTAGCTCCTACCTGGTCTAGACGACACTGAAAATTATCCACAGAATCTCCCAAAATTAGCTAGTTAAAATCAAGGGGGAAAACACCCCCAGAGCTCCAACAATCCGAAATTCAAATGAAGTGGTAAAATGAGGGCTAAAAACTACTTTTAAATTACATTTCACGTAATTTGCATAAGGTATTAGTGTTTTAACTCATTTTTCAAGCATGTATTCACATTTCTAATCAGTTTGATGGAGCAATTGAACAGGTAGTATGACCGTCAAAAGAACAAAGTGCTAATAGTGAATCGAATATCAATGACCATTATCACGAGTAGTTTTACGCAAAGTTCAAGCTCGTTAAAAAATAAACCTAACAATGAGCAAATATTCCACCAAAGTTTAAGCTCATTAAAAAATGAACCCGCCTCTGGTAAATAACCATTGTGAGCACATTGTCATCAGCTTTTAAGCCTTGGTCATGTTCTTACCATCACCTCCACTTTGTTCTAGCTGATCATACACTTCCATTTGATTGTTTACCCCTTTTGAGGAACAGCTGTGACGAGCGATTCTATTAGCCATCTTCTTTACATTGTCATGATTGAGAAGTTCCAAACCTCACCTTGAACTAGCTACTACCCAAAAATATCACTCATTCCTCAAAAAACGAGTCTCCTTTAAGATCTTTTCATCTGACTCGTAAAATATGAAAATCTTGCCGAGCAATTGGCCTCTCCAACTCGTTAAAATGATCAGAAGTGTTATCCCTCCTCTAAAATATTAATATTTTTGGACCTGAGGGATCATTACACAAAAAGATCGAGCGCTTATCTTGTTCGGCACGTTAAAACTATCGAAAAGTCATCCCTTTCGTATTGTTTTCTACTTTTTCGGACTTAAGGATTACATGACAACAAAGGATTGCTGGAGTTTTCTTTCCGTTCCTTTTCAGACTCTCTAAAATTGAAAAATTATTGAGTTATCTTTGTCGTTAAACTTGTTAAAACCAATAGTGACAAACTTTTCCATGCAGATAAGAACGACTTTCATTGTTGCTAGGCTCATTAAAACATAGCGACGGGTTTGCCTAAAGGGAAAATTATAGAACAAGCATATGTTATCCTCCTCAAACTTGACAAAAATAAAGAGGTACTGGTTAGCAATGATTGTGGAAAAATTGGGAAGAAAACTTGAAGAAACTTTATTGGTAGCAAGTCGCACTTGAACATGACACTTTCACTCCATCACCATGATTGAGTCGGGTTGGCTGTTCTGTTCATTGGTCATATTACCATTGGTCCACTGTATCATCCATTTTTGGGGTTAACACTACCAATCCACTTCATTGTCGCTGATATGTTCAAGAGAATTCGCTCAGAGAATTCACCAACCCAGCTTGTGTCTCATCCGCTACAATACCTTCATGCTTCATTCTTTCATGACTTCCACCATGAACCTTATATCATCATATCGTTTTCACCTTCACAAAATAATTTTCTCCGTTCCATGTCATAGATGTGGGATTCATTAATGTCATCCTACGACAGGTCACTTCTTGTTGACATCAGCTCATTATCCGAGAAGTTGACCTGGGAACAACCCTTTTAGTACATTGAAGCTTGCATGTCTCAATGACAAGTTTCTCACTTCTGGCAACAAGTTTACATTAATGGCCTTTGACTGAAAGATTTTGCATGGTGTTCAATGCCAAGTCCTATTTTCACACCACGTGAATTGTACTGTCGTACCTTGAGGGTCATCATCATTATCGGTGATTCCTTTTGCACCTATTAACAACTTACATCATTGGCTGGTAATCAGGTGATGTCTTCCCATGTTCAACTATAAAACATCTTTTCACATGGATTGACTTGTACTTCAGGCAAAGATTGAACGAGTTTGAAGACCCCAGATCTAGTTTTATCCATCGGGGCTGTGATATATTCAGGAAAATAAAGACATCAAATGTACATCATTGCTACATAGATAATCATCCAAACCAAAGGATGATGGCTCTACCAGAATCATCAGTCTGCCACACAGACGGTTGTCTGTCCTATGTACATGAAAGTGAATTTATAAAGCTGGGCATGGGAATGCCCGCCTCAGCTAGATCATGAAAATATTATGAAGATAATGTATTGTATTGTATCTTATTACAAGTTGCCTTCCAGTTCGAAAAACCTCGGATCCTCATGATAAAGCATTTCACCGAACATCAAAAGATTTATGACCTCATGCTTTAGGGGGCAACTGTTATAGACATTTTTATGCTAGTGGAAAAACCTGTGAACAATTTATGAAACCAACGTTTCGGACTAGCTAGGTGAGTCCATCATCAGGGCAATGAGATTTGTGTTTTGACAAGAGATAGTCATGAAAATTATAGATTAATTAATAGTAGTTTAGAAAGATATTTGATATCCTTAGTTTATAATGTCGGCCTTATTGATTCATAATACTTAATTAATTAATTTAATTTCTTTTTTATATATATAATTGTATTTTAATTATTATTTTAATTTAATTAATATTTTATTAAGAATTTTAAATTTATTGTTTAAATGACTGAATATTATTTGTATGTTTTATATTATGTTATTTTAATGTGTTAAATTTATTATTTTATTATATTTCATTTTTTTTTTTTTTTAAATAAGGTTATTAATCTATTTAACTATATTATTATTATTATATTTTAGTTTATTTATTAATTTTAATTACTTATTTTTTATTTATTTTAATTTTTACTATAAATATTATATTGTTTTTTATTTTTAATTATGTTTTTTTTTCTTAATACAATTAAACCTTGTTCTTATTATTATTTTTATCAAATAGTTTATTATGTTATTCATATAAATTATTATTGATTATTATTATTTATGTTATGATTATTATTAATATTAATATTTTATTATTATATTATTATTATTATTATTAATATTATTATTATTATTCATTCTATTATTTATAATTTTAATATTATTATTATAAGGATATATTATTTTTTTTTTCTTTTTTTTTTATTAATTTAAATTTTAATTAATTTTTTCTTTTCTCTGTTTTTTTTTTTTTTAAATGTTGTATATGAGTTACCTGTTATGAATTAGATTGAATTGAAGTGATTTTTTTGACTTATCAAATGTTATTAAGAGGGTATTAAGTTAAATTAATGCTTTTTCATTTTATTTAATAAGGGTTTCCAGGTGCTACTTAATTTAAGACCGTCATCTCTATTCATGTTATTCGAGGATTTCACAATTTCAATTGCTTCTTTCACCCTTCTTTTTAAATAATGGTCTTCCTTGTGGACTAATTTTTCTTGTTCCATACAAACATAGTGTGAGGAGAAACATGCGTGCTCTGCTAGACCTGATTTTTCCGACCTATTTCTTGTAATATCATTAATGTGTTCTTTTAATCTTATCCCAAAGGATCTCCCTGTTTCACCTATATAAACTTTACCACAAGAACAGGGAATCAAGTATACTCCTTTGTGATTTTTTGGGTCTATTAAGTTCTTAGCAGAATCAAGCATGTTTTTTAGGGTGTTAGGGGGCGTGAATGCAACCATAATGTTATTCTTGGTGAGAACTCTAGCAATTTTATCTGTGGTTCCTTTAATATAGTGTAAGGAGATTCTATGGTTTTCAAGAGATTTTCTTTTTTGTTTATTGGTTATGGAATCTTTAATTATTTTTTGGATAATGTGTTTTTGATAGCCATTGCTTACAAAGACCTCATGGACATGGTTAAGTTCTTCCTCTAGATGTTTAGGGTCAGAGATTCTAGAGGCTCTGGTGGCTAGGGTTTTGATGACACCAACTTTTTGCTTCGGATGTTATAGACATATTTTGGCACTGCAACCCCAATCACATATTTCCATTAATTAAAGGCTTCTAAGTCCCTAAAAGTGTTGTTTCATACCCTAAAGGAGCAAGGTCAGATGATTACATCATCTCCTAGAAGTTCTCCATGAAAAATTGCTCAGAACTCGTCAAAATTAGACCATACAAACTGCTCAACGCTAACGGTATGATGCATCTCACCTGCCACATGCAAAAAGTGCGATGCATACTGAAAAGCCCTTCTATGGGGTGCGATGAGCGAGAGTAGACAAATTGAAAAAGAAGTTGCCTAGGTGGAAACCCAAAGAATCTTCAAGAAATTGCCCATTTAACACTTGCCTCTGAATTTTCCTAGTGATGAGTAAGAGATCATGAATCTCCAACTGGAACCAAGAACTTTCAGAGAGAGGACACTAATCAAAATCCTAGAAGCTGACTCACCCACCTGCAAACATCTATATATGGATCCCTCATGCCATAGATCCAAAGGCTGGAACCTTGCATTTTGTAAAGAAGTGTTGTTGGTTTCTTTGTGGAACATCATAGTGTTGGGTGATCTAAGATTTTCATGAGGTGAAGAAGAGATTTCATGCTGGGAGGATGATGCTGGGTCAGATCAATGGTTTGTAATCCTCTCTTCCACTCTTTCTATCAATAAAGCTATTTGAGTTTTCCTCCACATTCTTGTATGTCTGAGATGATATATGCATTTGTGTGGTCAATATGTATATGGTCCGATATTGTTTATGATTGTAGATCTCTGTGCTTTGATGGTATTATGGTGCTTTGAATTTACAGGTGCTCTTTGAAGTGGGGCAAGCAAGGGAGGAGTGGCAAAGATCTGTCAGAGGGGAGAGGAGACAAGCAAGGAGCCAAGAAAAACACTGATGTGTGTACTCTCTGCTTCTCTCTCATCTACTTCTCATAAAGGAAAACATAGGTAACTTTAGTTTGCTTGTTTCTAAGATAGTTACCCATATTAGTGGGACTAGCAGCTTTGAATGGACAGTAGATTTCTCGATAACAATTATCAACTGCTTATGTGCCCTCCTAGTTAAGGCTCTCTATATTATGTGCATTTTCTTCCCAAATGAAACCGTGGATGTGTCTGAAACATCTACGCTACCATTCATACCTATGAAGAAGGATTTTTCGTTAGATATTTTTGTAGAGGACAAAGTCCAATGTTTATAGAATCACAAAAGTATCACAGTAGAGTACATACATGTACTGGTATTCTTTTATCTATAAGTGTTTTTCCAAGATGACTTCATGCAATATTATGAATCTATGGTGCATATATAATTATGTTAAAGTTTTCATTTATCATCTTTTTTCATCTTGAAACATAAGGAGATTAACATCCTAGCATGACTGCATGTATATCAAGCCATTTTATATCAACAACACTTCATGTGAAGAAAAATGTCAGGTAACCAAGCTGAGATATCATGTATTTTGGCTCATTATTAGCTTTGTGCGAAGATATCTTGTGCCACGCAAAGAGAAGTTGAATCACATGACTTGTTTTGACAACTTCTCATCTCGAAATTGTTCTAATTGGATGTTCAGATCATGGATAGATTTTGGAAAGTTATGTACATTGTTTTTCTTCACAAACACAAAGGCTATTGGTTGATTTTCATGACACGTCATGAGATTATATATGTAGAGAGAAATATTTAGTGGTTGTCGAACTTGTTGTCATGATAACATGTGAGATGAAGTATGTATTCATGTACCTAGATTTCTTTCATTCTTGGTTGATTTGAAATTGCAACTCTTATGGGAAAAATTGTGGGGAAATCCATAAAAAGGAGAACTTTTGTGTTATATTCACTAATTGGAGACAATCAAATTGGGGGTTAATCAATTACAGTATCTGAATGGTGGTTTTATGAATGTAAATATTGTAACATTTCTTAGATTTATGTATTTGTATTAGGGGTATAAATGATGATGTCTAGAGTGGGCATAGGTTGGTGGAATCTTGTGTGGGGTCAAATGGTGCCTTAGGTGACAGTTTGGTTGTTGGATCTATTGCATTGGAATGGATAATGGAAGGGGAGACATTGGTGGGGAAGGTTGGTAAGGATGCTAGTGTGCTATGGTCAATGGGAACACTCTTATTTTAGGGTTCATTTTCCAATTTTCATTCTAATGCGGTTGAAATATGATGTATACTTATAATTTAATCATAAGCACAATTGTCATTGCTATAATGGGTAACCACTAGAAATTCAAAGTCTTCAAAACGTCATGGGAACATGTTTTTTATTCTTGTAGTGTCTTGTGGGAAGTAGGTTGTGTAGTCATTATATTTATATTGGACACCATGTGCATTTGTTACTTGCAGTATTGGGTTTACACTAGCTATGAGAATTTCTTGCATTAGTGAAAGACAAGATAGGACAGGTGGTTGAGAACCATGGTCCATGTTATTTGACAATGAGAAGCGATGGTTGTTTGTTTCATACATGCAACTAAAGAAACAATACATTTCATTGGACATGCAAATATGTATTCTAGGATATCATTCAAGACATATAGTGCAAGGACATTTTGGTGTGAGTTTATTAATATTTGCACATAATTGATGATGCGGATCAGTAATGTGAACACTTTTGCAAGCATGTGCAATGGAGGTGGAGGAGTTATGAGCTGTGAATGCATTTGTTTGAGTGGTTAGTTAAAAATTGAGAGGATCTGTTGATTGTAAAAGAGGGTTGTTTTCTGAATGGAAAATGTTAACTATGTATGGGTTTTGATGGAAAATGTGAATTTGTATGATATGCTTCAAAGGGTGAATGTTGGTTTTTCTTGATTTTTACTTTTTTGGGAGTCTATAAAGCCTTCTTTAGCATGATAAAGTTCATGCCAACATGAATTTATTCATTTTTTATTTTCACCATAGTATCTTTGGGCACGCTTATCGTTGTGAATAGTAGACATTTGTAGAAGTTCATGAAAAAGCATTAAGGCACCTAAATGAAATAAAGGGGAAAGAGGAATATTATTTTTATAGAAAATAAAAAGGAACAGGAAGTGAAGTTGAGAATATTTTTATCATAATTTATCACTAGAACAATACACTAAAAGTATCGTTTTAGTGATTTGTGACTATATATGAAAATAATTGCATTTGTATATTCCATAAAGTTTGGTGATTTGTTAAGAAAATGAAATTAAAACTTATGTCAATAAGTGTATGTAGACAAAGAAAAATTACATACAATGGAGGAGGAATGTTAGAAATCCATGCATAGAAAACATTCATGGGAACTGATCGAACTGTGTCATTACATACAAATGCATGTTGTCTTCAAAGGCATATCTAAACATTGAGAATTAAAAATTATTGAAAAGGTAAAGAATACTATATGGTGAAAAATTTTATTTAAGAGTTGCAATACTACAAATTTCCAAAAAGGAAAAAGTCCTAGTAACTATGTCTATCTACGATATGCAAATGTTATTGATTAGTACAAGGATATTGTTGCATTCTATTTAGTATTCCAATCTTTCTTCATTGATGTTGACACATTTGAGGTGTGGTATTTCTCTAAATTTTTACATATTTACTGATAATGTGAAGAGGTGATCAATGTAGAGTTCTTTAGATACAATCTCGTTTACTACATCTGGAACTGTAGATAACAAGTAGAAATATTTTGCATTAATTTCAAAATTGTAGATGCTATGTCTTCAAAGGAAACAAAGGAAGGAAAATCCCTACTGTGATCTTGTTGTCAACCTTAAGTAACTATATGTAGTCATAGTCACCTACCTTAGTGTTGCATTTTTGGAAAAACTATTTTCTTGAACTTTTTAGAATGAGTTTCTTCATGGATTTTTTCCATCAACAATAGATGGTCAAGAAAGATAGTAAAAAATATCCTTCCAAATTTTCATTAGTGTACCATTCACTTGGAAGAATGCATGTTTTCTAGAGCAATCCATACTATAAATATAAGAAAATCTCACTTCTTTTGGTATATGGCTAAAATAAAGTGGATATATTGTGTTGAAGGATGTATAAGTTGTAGTTGAATCTTATTTTTTGTACCATGACGTGAGGGTGTGCGCCTCTTCAATGTTAGGCTCCAAGAGAAGAATGGATTTTGTTGTAGTACCAATATGTTTTCCATTGAATTATTTGAAAGGAGCAGAGTTTATTACATTTATGGGGTTACTCCATACAACGCATAAGGATGTTATTTATCTTAACTCTGCATTAAAATTTCCTCCCCATAAAATGACATCTATGCTATATTGAAACATGTATTCAAGGTGCATTGTTTTGTTAGTAACTTGAGAGTCGTTTTTTCTACCTATAGTGTATGGGTTCGAAATGCTAGTAACAATAAGAGTAATATCAACAATAGAGTTGACATTTGTTGTGCTTATATCATTGATTTATTTTATATTCATATGTACTATTGGATTGTGTGCTCCTTTAACGATGACATGTCTGATGGCTGATGTCGCATTTACCAAGATCTCCCAGTTATTATTTAAGTGGTTTTATTGTCTGCTAGGAAATTTTACATTACGCTTTGAGGAAATGTAAACATTTCCAATGCAGATTCTGTCAAAGAAATAATCAACAACATTATTGAAACATGTGATGTGTGTTTCTTCACCTTCTACATCGAAGTGGTAAAAGATAAAGACTTTAATGGATCCATATTGATTTTTAAATTGAAAAATAAGTGTTTTTATTTGAGTGCATCCTTTTATAGATTAATTTGAATGGTAAGGGTTCAGTTGTTTTATGGGAATATGAACTAAAGTGATCGATGGGGTTGGAATAGAAGGAAGGGGGTAGTGCATTTTTTATGAAGGATCTTGGTTTGATGAGGAGGGAGTATCTTCTTAAAAATAAATCAAGATAGTAATATTTGATGGATTTCGAATTAAAGGTGCAAATGTAGCAATAATCTCGAAGTCTATTAATGTTATAGACATATACAGAAAATGGTAGTCATGGGAGCAATTGTTAGAATGGAAATGGTTTGAATAAATACATCTAAAGTTTAAAGTGGAAGAATGTAATGAACTTACATTGATGCACCAATAGTTGAAAATGTTCATATTTTAACATTTATAATAGAGCCCACAGGGCTTTGAGTTGATAGTTAATGGGTGCGTTGTTAAGGCACTCCTTGTGATAGGTCGCAGGTTCAAATCCCCTGTGGGTGCTTAGGTAGTATTATATACCTATCTCTCTCTCTCTCTCTCTCTCTCTCTCTCTCTCTATATAGATATATATATATATATATATATTTATAATATATATATATATATATATATATATATATATATATGAAAAAAAAATCATGTATAATAGAGCCTTTTTAAACTAATTATCATGTAACGAGGACATTAAAATATGTAGGAAGCATAATATGCTTCATGTGTGCCATTAGAGAAGACCTTGCGATAACGTCAAAATTTTCGTTGAGCAAATAGGGTCGAGTTCAACAATTTGGAGCAATGGTTGAATATGAGTTGACATGGAGAGAAATGAGAACATAATATTCTCAGTAAGTTTTGTTGCCATCTTCTGAAAGTAGAGATACGAAATAAGTAGCATAATGTAAGGGGGAGAAAGCATGTTCTTAGTCATTCTTATACAATGGTCATCCATATTTCTAAGCAACAAAATGCTTTTCTTTTGATAGTATGAAAATATTGAGGCAATATTCATAAGTCAAAATACATATAGATGAGATATTTTGATGGAATATGTAACACATAATCTGAAAGGGTCATTTACATTTTGAAAGTTGATCAATGTAATAAAAAAATAAATTAAAGCTATCAATGCATATTGGTTTGTTGTACAATTTGTTATCAAATATTATCTCAAATTAGAAGGATTTTATATATCTTTTGGGTTATTCTCAATAAAGTAGATATGCTTTGCCTAAATTTACTTTCATTCATTATGACAATATTATAATAGAAATAATCATATTATAAGTATATCCTTTGTAAATATATTTTAGACATTCAATAGATAGTTTACAATATTATAGATGTCATTTAAAATATCTCATCTTTTTAAAGAAAATATACTAATATTATTTTATCTATTTAAACAATATGACTATTGTTATTATTAATTATCAATAACTATTTTGGTATTTAAAAATATGTGTTTTCTCTAATAAATTATAATTTTACAAGGGAATCTAATATACATGTTTTGACTTTACCTGACAAAGAAATTTAACTCCCAAATTTTTCAAATTAAATATTATTAAAAATTATTTTTTTATATAATTTTATATTTTAATTTTATATAAAATCGGATTATTATATATAACATTTATTATTATATAATTAATATAAGAACCAACTAAATTTATAAGATAAAGAATAGTCGTAGTTTAACTAGCGGGAGGAGTTGCCCGAAAAGTTATGGAAATTCCGGTCATATTTAGAGAAAATCGAGGATAGATTTTTGTAAATCAAAGTTATATTTGTTAAACTTCAAAAAATTGGTGTTGTAGAGGTTTTTGAAGGTTCTAAATCCATTTCCATCATAAAAAAACAAGATTCAGACACTGCCTCTACAAGATTTTGTGAATTTGTTTTACCCAGATTCTGGCCAGTTTTGGTCGTCCGGGCAATTCTTCCGCCTCAGTAGAAGACTCCTAAAGAATATGTCATAATAATTAAAAATTATTTATAATCTTATTCAAGCATGATAGACAACCAATAAAGTTAATGTGCTTCGTTTAAATTTTATTTTAGAGATGATGACAATATTTTAATAAAAACATTCCAACTGTAAATATATCTCTTGTAAATATATTTTAGACATTTAATAGGAATTTTTCCAATAGTATAGATATCAATTAAATTTTGTCAAACAAAAACAAAATTGTTGGAAAAATGACGGAATATGCTGCCCTAAAATTGCCTATAGCCACAAAAATCTATATAGTTCAAATAAGCTCATAAGAGAAAAATAAAAATTTAATTGCGGAAGAATTATTTATTTCAACTTAAGGTGGATGAGGATATGTTAACTTTTTTTTATTTGTATATATATGAAATAAGCTCACAGGAAAAAAATTAAAATTTAATTGCCGAAGACTTCTTTATTTCAACTTAAGGCGGATGAGGATATGTTCACTTTTTATATTTTTTTTAATGAGGGTCTAGATTGATTCTCAAGGGAATATGCTCAAGATATGCTTTCTCTTAATGCTTATCAACAGTTGTAGTGTATTACAAAGTTTGTTACATTGCATTGACTTTTGATAAATTTAAAACATTATATTCCTACCACATGTCTCCTTGCCCACCAATTTCCTAAAAATGGACCATTTTACAACAAGATGTGTACAAATTTGACCTATTTATACTTAATTTCTAATTTAAGAAAAATCTTATATTCTATGATCTACTTCGAGTTTAATAGATCCAATTGAGATGAATATGTGGTAATAAAATCCTAAATTATGTTATGGACTTAAGTTAACATTAATAGATCCAATTGAGATGAATATGTGGTAATAAATTCCTAGATTATGTTATGGACTTAAGTTAATGAATATTATCTCATTCATTATGACAATACATTAATGAACATAATCCTATTCTAAATATAGGCATTTTACAATATTATGGATCTCATTTAAAATATGCCCCATTTCTAAATGTTTTTTTCTACCTAATTAACCAAAATAGTATGATTTCTGTTTCTATGATTGGTAATGAATTTTATTCTAATTTGTCCTTGTTATTTGAATTTTATTTTAGCTTTGATTCAAAGCCAATATGTCACTATTCCTATGTCAATATTCTATTTGATTGTTTATAACAATATTTTAATAAAAACATTCGAGTTGTAAGTATAACCCTTGTAAATATTTTTAAGAAATTTAATAAAGATTTTAGAATAATATATATATCATTTAAATTGTGTCACTTACAGGAATCTCATACATCAGTGAAACCGGTCGTTCTATTAACTAGAGGATTGAGCAACATGTTGCTGATATCAAGCATGGGAGGACCAAATCTTCAGCTTTGGCCGAACATGCAAAGAAGACCAAGCATCATATATGCATTGAGGAGGATAGGGTTATCACTACGATTCCTGATTTCCATCATCATAAGTTTAGGGAAGCCATTGAAATTGATAGGTCTTCCAGTAATATTAATAGGGACGATCGCTGGACAATTAGTAGCTGTTGGATTCCTGATTTTCTCTGTCTCTGTCTAGGCCCTCTATTTTTTTTTTTGATTAGTATTATTATATTATTATGATATTTTTTATTATTAATAATATAACTATTAGTATTATTACTATTAATATAGTGTTTAGTAATTTAGAATCACTTTATTATTACTCTTTATTATTGATATTTTTTTTAATCTTTGTTTAATATCAATATATATAATAAATAAAAAGATTAAATATCATTAAAACCCTTATCACCCTTATCGAATATAGCCCTTATTATAATATCTATTATCTATATATATATATATATAATATATATATATATATATATGGAATAAACACTTAATAAATTAATAAAATTTATCTAAATATTATTAAACATTTCGCCTTTCCCTCCCTGAGTCAAATATAATATAGATGTTATCTTCTAGCGGTTAGGTTCACCTGTCTCCCTATCTAACCTTCTTCCTGAATCTGTCTCTTCATCGTGTCCTAAATATGAATCACACTTGCTATTTTGAAACACGTCGACCAAAATCTTCAATGTGATTTTTTTCGAAAAATTCTTTATACATTAAATTACTACTACTATTATTATTATTATCATTACCTATTTTTAATATTTAAAATATGTGTTTGCTCTCGTTAAGTTATAGTTCTAGAACGAAATATAATATACATACTCAAATTTTACTCAGAAAGAAAATAAAACTCGAAAAATATTCAAATTAAACTATTATTAGTAAAAAAAAATTACAATGATATATATTTTAATTTTAATAAAATTTGATTATAAATATATACATTTATTACCATATAATTAATATTAGAACAAATTAAAATCCTATTTAATATTTAAAATATCTGTTTTCTCTTATTAAGTTAAAATTTTTAGAGAGGATCCCAAGTGCGGATGTATACAACGATTGACAATATGGCAGAAGGACGAGTAGGCAAGTGGCACTGCCACAAAGCCACCTGTAAGCTCACACAGATAGCAGTTAATCCATCTTACAACCAACATAATTGCCATTCAATGTGGCACTCAAACCAATTCAACAGTGTTGTCCTGCCTCGGGTCTGCACGATGGAGGCCTCAGGTAATAATCTGTCCACCTCCTCTATTTTAGCTCCTCTACCTTTGAACTACAATTTCCCTTTGGATGCTATGAAACCTAGGATACGGACTACAAGATGTAAGCATTGCAATCTCCTGTGCTCCATTGATTTTGGAACGAGAATCCATCACTCTCATAGCCTTCTCTGCAATTTCATTCTTGCCTCTGAGCCCATTGAGCCTTCCGCCCCCAATCTCTGCACAAAGAAGACCTCATTCAGGCAAGTCCATCCTCCCTGAGGCATCATGTTGAGACTGCACCATAGAATGTGTAGCCGAAGAGACAACAGTAGAGGGAGACTGCAATACTCCCTACCTTCCCCAGTCTCTGATTTTTCTTCCCCTTCATCAACTCCCATCTCAGGCCAATATCCTAATATTCATAGTCGCAGAAGTCACAAAGGCCACACTCAAGCTATTCATCCCCTGTCCCCACATTCCTATCCTTCTGCCTGAGCTTCCCCTTCCAGTTCATAGCCAACTCCTCATTTAACCCAATTCACCTACCAAAGCACTCTGAATCAACCCATTATTAGGACGACCATCACAATTCAGTTTCAGGAGGAGCCCTCCAGCAATGGAAGTCCTCCCACTCAAGTGATGAAGAATAGGGATACTGCACAAGGAGAGGCATATACAGCTTAAGGCAAGCCTTCCACCGCAGAGCATATTCAGGCATGTCAAATGCAGGGAGACATTGTTCGGATGCAAGAAGATGAGGAGGACATCGACGAATATAGATGTTTCATTGTCGAAGAGAAACCAACCGTAGCAAATGACAATTAGCACTACATGCGTCATCAGGATCCAGGCTCCATGCATCATCAGGTTCCATGCATCATATGGTTCCAGTTGTAGGTTTCATTTTGATTTTTAAAGAGAACAATTAATTTTGAAAATGCTTTCATGCAAACATCGTCATATGCTTATATGCTGGTTTCCCCTACAAGGGCAGCAAACTTATGTTTTGGGTTGGTTTCCCATCCCTAGGCAGTCCTCATTTTCTTTGTACTGCAACATGCCATGAACTCTAGCTAGGAATTGTAGTGGCCAGAGCCTCCTTGTATTATTTTGTTAAAGTAATAAATTTTAGACTTACTTAGAAAAAAATAAAAATTAGAGAGAAATATCATATACATATTCAAATTTTCCTCATAAAGAAAATAAAACTCCAAAAATATTCAAATCAAATAATTATTTGTATTTCTTTTATATTACTATATATTTAATTTTAATAAAATTGATTATAAATATAAACGTGAAAATTAAAACCCCAAAATCTTCACAATTAAATAATTATTAGTACTTTTGTTTTACATTACTATATATTTAGTTTAATATTTTGATTATAAATAATTAACGTTCAATTAGAATATATTTAATATAGTAACAAAAGGTAAATTTATGAGATAAATGATTATCTCCTCATATTAAAATTGATTGTATTGATTATTATTTAATAATTAAAAATGTATTATATTTGATTATATATTTCTTGAAGCATGATAGACTTATAAACAAAATAGATGTGTTTTTGGCTAAATTTTCTTTTATTGATTATGACACTATTTTTATACAAACAATTCAATTCTAAATATAACTTTTGTGACCATATTTATACTTATATTTTCTTAACTATTTTAATACAATAATATTATTTTCAATTAACTATTTTAATACAATAATATTATTTTCAATATATTATTTAAGTAACTCAAAAACTATCCCATAAACTCCAAGACTGCTCCTGTAACACTTCTTGGTACTTGTTATATTTTAAAATTACTATGAATTACTCTCCATTACTTTGATAGATGAAATGGCATAGTTATGAATTGGGAAGGTAGAGAAAACATTTGGAATAATCATATAATTACTTTGCTAGATGAAATGACATAGTTATGAATGGTGCTTTTAAAGAAAACATTTGGAATAATCTTATAATATTATGTGCATATGTTATTTGAAATAAGAAAAAAAATAGGTGAAATTGGAACTTTTGGAAAATATCTAAATGAATCGCCCAACTTCTAAATTTTGGAAAAGCTCTGGATGATCACCTAAATTCCATGAAAATTATGGAAGTTAGGTTCTTGATTCTTGTGAGGGATCTTTTTTTCTTTTTTCGGCTGGGATTTATTTTTTCTTTTCCTTCTTCATTCGAGAATAAAGGAAAGGAGGAAAACAACTGGAGAGAAGATTCAAATAAGACTAGGCCATGAATGAAGAGTAAACAATGTGTTCTTGTGGAGGATGGTTGTGGAGGAAGGTTCTTGAGATGGGATGGAACCAGTGCAACTCTTCACCTAAAGACATAAGTTTGGAAGCTATTAGGTTGGACCTTTTGGGAAAGGTCTTAATAAGTAGAGAATTGGAACTTCAGTGGTCTTAGTTACATAAATGTTTTGGAAGTTTAGGGGCTCGAGGGGAGACACAAACGTAATTGCTAGTATCACAAGAAGGGAGGAGAGAATTTTTTTCCTATAAGAGTTCTCAGAATGTTTAAGTTTAATACAGATAAGTAGAGCACTTTTTTCCTGTCAGATTTCCCAAACTCTTTAAGTTTAATCTAGATAAGTATTTATGTCCTTGTTAAATAAATTAAAGAAATTATGATGAAATTGCATTGTATTATCATTTCTCTTTCACTTATTTCATTATGAGAAAATTAGATTTGAAGACACTTGTATAGAATCGAAATGATGTAAGTGGTAATAAGTTTAATCTAGATACGTATTCTTGTCCCGGTTAAATAAATTGAAGAAATTATGATGAAACTAGATTGTATTATCATTTCTCTTTCACTTATTTCATTATGAGAAAACTTGAATTGTAGACACTTGTATAGAATCAAAATGATGTAAGTGGAAATATGTGAATTAAGGATAATTGTACAGGTTGGCGGGGTAGGATCCTCTTAAGCCTTGCTAAGAATTTAGACAATAAATACTTTGAGATGTACAAGAATAGTAGTAATTTGAGCTACTGTAGAACAAATAGAGAGATAACAACAATATAGATAGGAAAATATGACATGTGATGAGGGGGATAGGTTGGTTCAATCCTAGGTAGAACCAGGGTTTCAACAATCCTTTGCCCAATATTCTCAATCAAACCTTGTGAGCCAAAAGAGAGATAAGAGGGACCCAACTCTTGCAACCCAAGATTGAGGGATGGAAACCAAATCAAGATAATGTAAAATGAGTTGCAAAAAAGGCCATGAATTATAAGCATACATAACAACAATAAAATTAATGATGTTGTGACAATAGTAATAGAAACAATGAATGTTGGAAGTTTAAATATAGTTCCACAATGTACAATTCTAGTTACACAGACAAAGGAAAACTCATTAAAATTACATTTCATTGCTTCACGAACAAGCAATAACAGAGTGTATGTTAAATTACATGCATATCATAAGATAATCCTTGCAAACAAAGAAATAAACAAACATATATTATATGATATGGTGTTGGTCGGAAGGAAGAAAAAAAATTCAAATTACCAAAGTTTAGTCTTTAACTAAGAAAAGAACAACTGACGAACTCACCATTAACCCAACTTTTCAGCTCAAAAATTATAACAATTAAGATTAAATCAATGAAGAGTTATGGGACTGTAACAAAGCACTTATCACTTTTTGATAAAGGAGAAAATAGCCCTCCAGTTTAACCCTACGAGGGAAAACCACTAGGTAGTCTCACAGTTGCCTTATTTGGGCCATATGAAGGCTCAAAGACCCGAAGAAAATGAATACCTAGTTATAGATGAAGTACGGAAAACTCAACGTCTTGGGAAGAATGATTTAAATGCAGGAAGAATGGACATACATACACATGCACACACAGGGTGTCAAAAGGGTGGAAATTGATAAGAGAAGAGTAGAAGATAGGAGGGAGAAGATTAAGAACACGTTTTTTGTAACTGTGAGTTCGTTCATTAAACCTTGTGGTTGAAATTGTAGTGCTAGAAATTGCAATTACTCTAGCATGAGGAGTTGGCTAAAATTAGAGAGTCAGTTAACTAAGTGTTGAGTGTTGAGTGTTGAGTGTTGAGTCACATCAAGTGATGGCTAAAGAATTAAGTGCAGTCCATATTTAGTGTTTGAGTAACTAAGCTAAGTGTGTGTGTATGTTAAGATATTTTAGGCAAGTCACTAGTTGGAAAAGAAATAACCTTCACTGGGTTCATTGTAAGAACAAATTTTTGTGTGATCAATAGAAGAGCCAAAACTCGTCTTTTGTGTGTGAATTTATGTTTTATCCCTTCTGCCTTTCCAACAAGTTGGTATCAGAGCTAAGATCAAGTAGCTAGAAAATTTTGAAGAGTGAGAAACCTTGTAGTTGTAGCACGCAGAGCCATAGTTTGTGAAGAAAAAGAATTCCGCTCCCAAGCTTGTGGATTTTGTTTTCAACTGAGTAAAGGCCATAGCCTAAACCCATGAATATTAAGCCGCAGTGTAAAATATGTTTTATTGAAGAAAAATTAGTTTCATCACAACCTCTGCCTCTACTACTACAGAGAGTGGTTTCCACTGCTTTGAATCCAATCCAAATTAAAAGGAGCTAGAGAGGTGCATTAACCTGGCCATATAGCAAAAGGCTGTTAGAATTAATGGAGATTAGGTGATTATTGTTACATAGTTATGATTGTGTTTTTCTTGTCATTTAGTTCATATCATTCAGGGATTTGATTTACTATCCCTAACAATGTGTATCTATTTATTATTGGAGTTTAATGTGAAGCTTAACTGGCATATTTTCTTGTAGGAGCTCCTGGTGATCCGTACCTGTGAGCTCCTATTGTGTTGTTTGCCAATTCATGTCTTCCATGTGCAACTGTTGACATGGTATTAGAGTACAGGACTAGGAAGCTTGTAAGTTTAAGAAGGGTGTGACTACTGTGGATTTGTTGCAAGTATTTGGTGGGAAAGTGCGAATTTTGCACTGCACACTTCTCCCATTCATTTTTTTGATCGGCGTGAGTTCGATTTGTACAGCTGCGACTCCTTGGGACTGTCAAAGTAACATAACCTGATGACTGTGTGGTGGCTTTGAAGCTATGTGCGTTGGCTTGTAAACTGCTTCGGCTGAAGCTGCACGTGATTGGAGGAGGCCAACTGGACCTATGTTGAAGAGAAGGAGGCATGATTGCTGAAGCTGCCAGCTAGACCTGTGTCAAGGAGAAGGAGGCCTGATCGCTGGTGGAGGTTGATCAAGGGCTGCGTGGTGGCTAGATCTGTTGTCGTTTGTTTTACATAGGTGTGTCGAGTGGGATCAGTTTTGACATGGTGCTTTGAAACATACAGAAGGCTGCAAGATCGCCTATGGGAGGCCTGCATTGAGAAGGGAGGCTGGATCTTGTTTGAAAGTGGAGGGCACTAGACCTGTGTCGAGAAGGAGGCTGGATAGCTAAGCACAACTGCAAGGAGAAGTGAGTTGCCAAGCTATAGTGTCAGGGCTACCTAGTAACCTCGTGGAGACTGCGTGGTGACAAGCAACCTGGTAGACTCACCAACAAAGCTACGAGAAGGAGGTTTCAGCAGTGTTCAGAAGGCTAAATGGAAAAGTTGCCTACTATATTGCTAAGGGAGTAGCACTGGACAGACGTTGACTTCCATGCTAGTGTGGTGAGCGTGGAGTATGGTGAACATTGGACCCTTGCAATCATCGTTCAAATAATTATAATTTTTTTTAATTGAAGTTTTATTTTCAAAGCTATAATTAAAAAAAAAAAAAATTGGATTTCCTTTAATTGGAGGGCTCTTTATTTTTCTTTTTTTAAAAAGAGGCAATTTTTTGTGAATGAAATTCTTAGTGATGAGGGTATTTTTTTAACATTTGAGGGTTTCTTAAATTGTTGAAGATTTTATTCATTCAAGATGAATAATCAAATTGTTGAAGCTTATCTCAATGAGAGTAATAAACTTGATTGTTCCAATTACATAAATTGGAAATTTAAGCTCCGGACTCTGCTTGAGGGACAGAATGCCTATGGCATTGCCACTCGTGATGAGGTCAAGCCGACTACTACAACTGGTGGATTGAATACAACAATTCAAGACTTGGAGGAAAGGGAGATGAAGGCAAAGGTTCTTCTTAAGTTATCAGTCAAGGATTGTATCATCCCTCACATTCGGGATTGCAATACAGTGAATGACATCTAAGTGATTCTTAAAGAGATGTACGAGATCAACAACACCAATTGAACTTTGTACATCAGGAAGAAGATTCTCTCAATAAAGATGGAGGAAAATGAGTCTGTTTCTTCATTCATATCTTGAATAAAGGAAGTTAAAGATAAATTAACTGATATCGGTCAGACTGTGGCAAATGATGATCTGGTGACAATTACCATGAATGGAATGATGGATGATTATAATATGTTTATAATGGGATTGAACGCAAGAGAAAAGCCTCCAAACATTGAAGAGCTGACTGGTATTTTGCTACAAGAAGAGGAAGGGAGGTTGTGTCTCAAACCTCAAAATCTAGATCTTGCATTGATGACGAAGTTCAAACCGAAGGAGAAAGCGGTAGCTAATCACAAGAAAGGCAGCACAAAAAGAAAAAGGACATCATAAGGTATGACCTCGCATAAACATGACTCTGCTCCTAAATTCTTTTATTGTGGTAAGGTAAGCCATATCACTAAATTTTTCCATAATAAAAAGGTAGATCGAGATAGGTACAAGCAGAGAAGACATGCAAGTCATTTGGCTGATGCAAATGCAGATCATAATCAAGATTCCAGATTGTTTATGGCTGAGGCTAAGACCGCTTTAACTACTGAGGAGGATGAATCAGATATTTGGTTCATAGATTCTGGAGCCTCCTCACATATAACAAGTAAAGAGAAATGGTTTGGAAATTTTAGATAATCCAACACTGGAGTACAATTATACCTTGGAGATAATAGAGGGTACGAGATCAAGGGACATGAATATGTCCTTGTTACTCTGCCTGATGGAAAGATCAGGAATATATCTAATGTGTGGTATGTTCCCGGTATTAAGAAGAACCTGATTTTTGTATCAAAGATTACAGATCAGGATCTCAAGGTAGAATTATTTAAATCTCAATGAATTATTAAAGACTTGTTGGACCAGATGAAGCCTATTGCTACAGGTATTTATATAGGGGGACTCTACAAACTCGATGTGGATAGTACACCACAACAAGCATTGATGTCATTGATGAGTCTCATAAATGGGTAATTATATGGGCTCATTTTACCTCCTAACCTAGTCAAATCAACCACTCTCTTAGCTTATTGCATGATTTTCTAATTATATTTATGCTTATAGAGTGATTTGAGTTAGTTATGAAGCCATGAGGTCTAATATGTGTTTAATGCAGATTTTTTATTATTTTTGTGCTCAAAGTCAAGGATACAGTGGACAAATGGCAGAAATAACTCAATGTGGACAATGGAGAGGACTTGTAGGAGGAAATCCCCCTCATTTATTACATCTCACTTCTCACTTCCCTTAATTCAACTCCGAGTACAAGCAGCCAAGTCATGCATTAGTAGGTAGATGAGCAAAGTGGAGGATAACTGATGTTTATCTCGAGTTTTGGGAGCCAAGTCTCCTTGTTGTTGAGGAAGTTGAGGAAGTTATTGGGAGCATAATTTGTATAAGTAGAGAGGCTTAGGGTCTCACTACAGATTTGGTCGAATTTTTGTTGAATTGTTTCTACAGTATTTCTTATGTAACTCTGCTCAACTTCAAGCTTATTATCTTGATAGTTCATGTAACCTTGTTGTTGATTTGAGAATAAATATGGAATCCTTTTTGAGTTAGCACTGAGTTACCACAGAGGGATGAAGCCCTTGGGTTAGGGCCCAATACAAGTAGCAAAGCTCCTCTTTTCTTCTATTTTTATGTTTCATTTCAGTTTGTAGACTAGGTTGCTGTTAGATGTATTTATTTTTTGGTTAAGAATAGGTTGTTTTTTATGATTCAGTAGTTTGCTTCCATTTGTGTTTTTAATAGCAGGGTAAGCAGTGATAAAGAAAAGATCCAAAAGGCTAGAAGTAGTGCCTTGGCCTCTCTTTCTCCCTTTCGGACAATGATCTGAGGCAAACACCCTCTTGCTACCCCAAAAACACAGATTTTGCTCCTTCATAGGACTTCTAGTGTTTGCAGCTTTCTAATTGGTTCATAGTTTACTTTGCTTTTCTTCAGAACTTCTTCATCATGGTCATTTCCTTATTTGCAACAATCTTCTTTCATGCTTTTCTTTCATGCACTGGTTATCAGCATTCTCTTCCATAGATCATAGTTTACTTTGATGCAAAAGCTATGTTTCTTAGATGCACTTATTTCCTTGCTTTCTTAATCTCATTGATTGACTATCAGTTGTCTATGCATAAGATATCTTCTGGTAGCAGTCTAGCCAATCAGCCATTCCATCATCCATCTGATCCATGCCCTACAGGTCACCCAAGTCTCCCTTCAATTTTGCCTTAGTTTCTTGCATTTTCCATAGACTTTCCTCTCTCTCCTTGAGCAAATCCAATCATCTTTCTCTCTCCTAAGGATTCTTGGTAGACCCTAGGTGCCCTCACACTTCATCCCAACCTTCATCCACCTTCTCCACCCACTCTCACACTGTCAAAATAGTGAAAACTACTCTCGGCTTCCTCCTGTAGGCCTCTTGTAGGATGTTGTTTTTCCTCTTGTAGATTTCCTGTGTCTTCCTGTAGATTTTCCTGTAGGCTTCCTTTTGAAGGTTGAGTTTGGGAAAATCCTCCAGAAGGCCACCTGAGACCTCCTAGTACCCATTGACACCATCCTACATTCTCTCAAGTCCCAAAACCGCGCTCCATCGCCACCTATTTACTGCCACATCCACAGACAAATAAATTACATGCATGACAAATTCACATAAAAATACATAAAAATCCAGAACGATGTTTTTTTCTCATTTACTTTCAAAAATAGCTCAGGTAGATGTTGTTTACTTCCTTGAGTAGATAATCGTTGGGTCCCTATAATACTAGTGATTACCCCATTACTATTGTAGTTGTACCCCATTATTAATATTTTTGTGCCCTATTGTCCCCATATTGTTATTATTGTGCCCCATAGAATCCCTCTATTGTTATTATTGTGGCTTTATATTATTATTGTTAGGTCGACTGGGTTATATTGTGACTCCTTAGACTCTTATATATAGAAAGGAGGTTTTGTCATTTATATCATCCAAGAATTATCCATTTATGTAATGTAGAGGAGGTTGCCCCCTCGAAGAGGCTGAATTCTAAGGCGTTGATCTATCTTTTCTATCTTTTTTGAAGTTGGTTTCATAACACATACGAGTCACAACATCTTAGAAATTCCTAATCTAAATGTTTTTGTTGTCAATAAGGAAAATGGGGAACTTTTGAATGAAGACATTACGAGTCATGGCCATACCAAGAGCAACTAACTATTAATAAACTATTTTTTAGGATATATTCCTCCTGTAGTTTTCAAATACTAGTACATTAGACTTCTTTCTTTTTGGATTTAGTCGTTAGAAAAGGGGTGATAGAAACAACATTAACCTCATCGTTTTTGTGCTATTGTTGAATGGTTGTGCCCCGAGCACAAATTTCTAATATAAATATTTACTATTATTGAAAAAAAGAAAAGAAAAAAAGAACCCCTCACATTGAAAAATTGTGGTTTTAGAACCACTTGCAATGATACTTCTATAGTTCTTCAACCCAAAAATTATCAACAACATCCATCACAGTGATGGAAAAATGTGTTGCATCCAAAAGAAGAATGAAGTCAAAATATACAAATAGTGAGCATGAAATTCAAACCACTTCAAAGGGAGGAATTTCAATACAACTAAGTAAGAGATGAATTCTACAATCATGTAGTCTAACTCCTTTGCATTCTGGCCCCTTTTTGGGCATATTTTATCGTCAATATTTACCCAAAAATTTGCTGGGAATTATTGGAATCATAAGTTTAAGCTTCATAGTCTGCACAATCAAAGTGCTCTAGGGGTGTTTCGGGATACTGAATCAATTTATGTATTTAAAAACACAATTTAATTAATAAAAAATCACAATCTCACCACAAATTGTATCATTTAATGTTAACTAGAAAAACCAAAACATAGATTAATTAGATTGCACCTTCTACAATTAATGTCCAAATAATGAATATATGTTCTCTATTCATGGATACATAATTAGATTGGGTAACTCAATAAACCATAAACCTTAAACTTTGAATATGTTAGGACATAAAATACAAAACTACAAAAACCTACGACAAACTCCTTAAAGATTATTTGCCACATGTTGGCTACTTCATACATGATTATACCATGATGCTTAGCACTAGGGCCATAACTAAGGTGTATATATGTCCTTCAATAAGAACAATATCACATTAACACGATAAATTTGTAGATGATACTAAGCGTGGATTTTAAGTGAATTTATCATAATACTTTTTGTGTGCAAGTTAGGGGTGATTATAATGGATAAAATGAATTCTAAAATGAATTCTTTGACATATATTTTCATTAATAGATATATTATTGAGAAATCTAGGGCAACTTAGTTAGGGCTTATTTAATTTAATTTCTCTTAACTTTTTATAGTTGCTAGTGAAATTATTTTAGATTCTTCTTCTCCTTGTTATTATTATATTATTTTATCATCAAACAACTACCAAAACCACAAAGATAATCAAAGATAAATGAACACCAGATGTGGGCACTCAGCTAGGGAAAAGCCCCTATGAAGGGGAAAACCCAGTCAAACTCTTCCACTACTATATTCAAATCAAATTTAGACAATATAAGACCTATATACCAAAACAACAACCTCCTTCAATCCATCAAGTTAGCCTCTTCAAACAAAATTACAGTCAACGTCTTCATGATTGAAATCCCATCCTTTCTTATACTTCAGAGGTCTTCAGCCTGTAACAGATTGGTCCTGCAATTTTTCTTAACTTTACATGTGTGACATAAGAACAAATAGATACTTCATTTCTTTTCCTCGACAATGGTATCTCCTTCCTTCGATATGGATCTTCCAAGAAAATTAGCTTCCTTGTTCTTCTCTTTTAGCATTGTAGATTTCAAATCGAGTTATTCCTAATTGCAAAGCGAATCACATGCTTGGATGGTTGAGTTGCACTTATTTACATATATAATCAATGTAGCTTCTTGAATGACATGCCGACTTGTTGTATTTGAGGGCTCGCTTGATGGAGGTTAGGCCGACTTAATGGAGGAGTGGCAAGACACGTTTTTACATAAGAATATTTTTATTTCTTAACATAAAATAGCCTAATAAGGGTATATTGCATGATAACAAAGACTAAAACTCATGACATAAACCACAGAGCACACAATGGATGCTTTTGACCTATTAACCAATGACCCAAGCATGAAACCATTTGATAAATCAATTTTCTTTTATAATAAAAAAAATATTTTTCTATCTTTTGACAAATACAATTATGAAGACTGACACTAGTTACATTCTTCAACACTCCCTATTAACTAGGGAGGTATTCATAATTACATATATTACGTAGGTGCGTGGATGAACTCAAAATGATATGTTTCTACGAAGAGACATAACACACACAGTGCTATATATTAGATACTTAACCAATGTATCTAATCAGTAGGGACTAAGGTATGTTCCAAGCTTTAATCATTACAGGTACCATCAAGCTTCAACTCTAACAACCCACAGGGATCTAGGTATCATATCAAAGGTCGGAGCTCCACAAGACCAATGAAACCCTACCTACTTTGGGATCTAGACATCATCACAGGTCGGCCATATGTCCTCCCAAGCATCTTGTTGCCCCAAAATCAGATATATCCACCAGTCCAAGCATGTTTCCAAGATGATCAACTTTCTTATGGAGGGATCTACCTGTACAATCACAACCTCAATCAGTTTCAAAATTCATAAAAGGGCCTAAGAAGGGTATATTACATGATAAAAAAAGACTAAAACTCATGACATAAACCCTAGAGCATACAATGGGTGCTTTTGACCTATTAACCAATGACCTAAGCATGAAACTCATGCTTTAATAAGTTAATTTTCTTTTATAATAAAAAAATCTTTTTCTTTCTTTTGACAAATACAATTATGAAGACTGACACTAGTTACATTGTTAAACACTTCCTATTAACTATGGAGGTATTCATAATTACATATATACATAGGTGTGTGGATGAACTTAAAATGATATGCTTCTACGAAGAGTCATAACACACACAGTGCTATAGATTAGATACTTAACCAAGGTATCTAATTGGTTGGGACTAAGGTATGTTTCCAGCTTTAATCACTATAGGTACCATCAAGATTCAACTCTAACACCAACCCACAAGGTTCTAGGTATCATATCCAAGGTCAGAGCTCCACAAGACCAATGATACCCTCCCTACTCTGGGAATTAGACATCATCACAGGTCGGCCAGATATCCTCCCAAGCATCTTATTGCCCCAAGATGCTTCATCTCTCCTATCAACTAAATCAGATATATCCACCAGTTCAAGCATGTTTCCAAGATGCTCAACTTTCTTATGGAGGGATGTACCCATACAATCACAACCACAATCAGTTTCAAAATTTCAACACACACACACACACAAATATATATGTGCGTATATGTATGTACATATGTACGTAGATATTTATGTATTTATGTGTGTATGTATGTATGCACAAACCTTTGGGGTCCTCAATTTCTGATGCTGCTTAGGCCATCACAATGTCCAAACTCATTTTTTTACAGAAGCATCCTTCTTCAACTTATCCAACAACACCAAATTCATCCTCAACACTTCTTCCAAAAACATCCAAGTCTTGTTCATTAATCACAAATATCCTTCTGTAGTGCTTTAGTTATTCTCTGATCTCAATTATCCTTGTGATATTTATATCAAGTTATCAACTGGAGGAGATTAATTTTCAACCAAGCTCCCTCTCAACTAGGGAAATATACACTTTTCCTTTATCCAAGTCTCTTAATAGTTAGAGAATAATTACATCAAAAATTTTATTCTTCTAGCCACATAGACTCTTTCTTTTGCACCATCATTTCATCAGAGAACTTCAACTTTCCAGAACATTATTCATTCAAGAACATCATTCTTTTCTATGGCAACATAATCATCTATTCATATTTAATGTTATCATTCTTACAACTCCCTCTTTCCATCATGTCCATCATTATTATCAAGTCATCTTCAATTATGAGGTATCTTGAAGATTATGTACCTGCAAAATTTCAATAACAAGTATAATCAAGTACAAATATGAAGTTGACTTTATCAAAAGAGGGTTAGCATGTTATCAATCAAGCTTTAGATATCCAAAACCTAAACCTAGTTAGGTCCATAATCAATAAGGGTTACATCCTTCATGCCCTAGACTTTTACATCCATATATGTTAGGGTTTTTGTCACAAACCCTAGATTTCATCTTTAAGACGAAAGCCTTAGATGTCAACAACTATATTGAGTTAGCATTTCAATCATAATGAAAGCCTTTCTATATCTAGGCTTTTATTATCATACCTTATAATTTTATGTCAAACTCTACTAGGATTTTATCATAAAACCATATACAAACAACAAAATTTTAATGTTAGATACACAACAACTTGACCAAGCTAGGGTTTCAATCAAACAAAAGCCCATACACCTAGGATTTCATTTCCTAGGATCTTCCATTAATTATTTCAAGGGTTTCATCACAAACCCTAAAGATCTAAGGTTTCATCGTATAACCTATATATCAATGACAAACCCTAAAATGGATAGGGTTTCTTCATAACATTACCAAAATCCTAAATATCAAGAGAGTAGGATATCAATATATGTTATAGATTTTATCAACAAACCTAAGTAGGCTAGGGTTTCATCAATATTGTCAATGTACCCTGAGCTTCAAAAGGTTGTGGTTTTACAGTGAACCCTCAAGGTTAAGGTTTCATCAAAGTAAACAAAAGATAAAGAGTATGATAAGGGTTGGTTTAATCTAAAGATTAATCACCCTAAATAAGAATCTTTATGATTCAAAACCTTAGGAATAAAAGCGTTTGTAATACGAAGCAAATTTCAAATTTATTGTACCCTTTTAATGAAAAAGATTAGCTACAAATCTTGTGGTCTTAAACATACCTAAAGTTGCTCCTTTTACAAACCTTGCATGATTTTCTTTATTGAAGGGCTCCCTCTGAATTATGATAATGTCTTCATGGTTCATTTCCTTATGAGTCAACTTGTGCCCGAGCATCCAACTCAATTTATCAAGTCACTGCACCTGCAATATTTATTGAAAAGCACAACCAAAATATACAAGTACAATAGTGTAATATTTATCTAGGATTTTTATTACCTCTTAGAGAAAGAATTCCAAGGGATTTTGAGTACAAACCCTTTGAGTACCTACAAACCCTATCTGCATAAAAGGTTATCACATACCTACAAACCCTAAATATCATGAATTAGGGTTTCTTAGAGGGGACAAGAGAATTCAAATAAGAGTTTCTATCAATTTTATCTAGGACTTACAATCCTTGGATATTAACATTCTTCATTATGATAAAAAACTTGTAAACCCTATAAGCAACTAAAACTTGAAAACATTTCATACTAGATTTTAAACAAATGATCATGCTCTACTTACCTCAAGATTACATACTTTTTCCTTTTATGCTTGAAAGATTGTTATTCTTTTGAGCTTGTTTCCCTTTTCTTACAACTGAAGACAAACTGTTAGATAACTAAATTATGAGGAGTAAAATCAATACTTACTTGAGTTAGATGCTAGATGGATTCTCTTGAATGTAGTGGATGTTTTCAGGAATAGGCTGCTACAAATTTACAAGTATACCTCTCATTGCCTTTAAGACAAAGATGATATGCTTGCCTGTAGACCTTGAACCTTTTCATTTTCCCACAAATTACAAGACTTCAAAATATTGAGATTACATCCCATTGGATTAGAATTCAAACCAAGTACTGTGATTCTTCTAAGTCGACTTTTAATGCTACTGTGGAAGTTTGTCTTTCTTGTATATATATACATACATGTATGTGTTTATTCTTATAAGAATCCTCATTCCTTTTCTTCTTTGATGATTGTAGAACAAACATTCAATATTGATCTTTTGATATGGAAATTTCTTTTAGTCCATAAACGCTGTTTTTTTGTGATATGGTCACCCTTGTAATAGAACTTTGGATCCTTTTTTCAGACCCTAATTTTATGCACAACGGTTTAATCCTTTTTATAAGGAACTGAAATTTGATATTGTTTTATAGCTTAGCTATTTTGATCTCCAAAAATGTAGTTCAATTCCTCTTATTGTACTGTCTTTCAGGTTTTGGACTGCAACCCTAATTAGCCAGGTCTGCAGCCTAGATGCAAATGTATAGACATATATTTTATGCCCAGAATGTGTTGAATCAGCTCGGTTATACTTTTTGGATAGCTTGACCTTGTAAGGGTTATTTTACTAGGCTTTTAGATTTTTGAAACATAGTGTATAGGTTCTCCAAAACCCCACATATTCCTTGCACAAGCCTAGGGCCTAGTCACTGTGATTAGGGTTAATTGATGTGCCCATAACTCAAATTGTTTTCTTTCTAGAAGCTCAGTCCTAGATGATTGTCTTCTTTACTTGACTTGAAGCCCACCATATCTTCTTCACTACCCTTATTCAAGTGAACCAAACTCCGCTACCATGTTGAGAAATCTAGGGTAGCCTGGTTAAGGCTGATTTAATTTGATTTATCTTAACTTTTGATAGTTGCTTGTGAAATTATTTTAGATTATTCTTCTCCTTATTATTATTATGTTATTTTATAATCAAACAAATACCAAAAACATGAATATCATCAAAGACAAATGGACACCAGATGTAAGCACTCAGTCAGAGTAAAACCCCTATGAAGGGGAAAACCCAGTCAAACTCTTCCACTACTAGATTCAAATCAAATTGAGACAATCTAAGAAATATAGACCAAGACAAAAACCTCCTTCAATCCATAAAGCTAGCCTCTTCAAACAAAATCACAATCAACGTCTTCATGATTGAAATCCCATCCTTCCTTCTACTTCAAAGATCTTCGTCCTGTAACAAATTGGTCCTGCAATTTTTCTTAACTTCGAATGTGTGACATAAGAACATATAGAGACTTCCTTTCTTTTCCTCGACAATGGTCTCTCCTTCCTTCAATATTGATCTTCTAAGAAAATTGGGTTCTTTGTTCTTCTATTTTAGCATTAGAGACTTCATATCGAGTTCTTGCTAATTGCAGATCGAATCACATGCTTGGATGGTCGAGTTGCACTTCTTTATATATATAGTCGATTTAGCTTCTTGAATGACATACTAACTTGATGTATTTGGGGGCCGACTCGATGGAGGCTAGGCCAACTTAATGGAGGAGGGGCAAGACACATTTTTGACACAAGAATATTTTTCTTTCTTGACCTAAAAAGGCCCAACAAGGGCCTATTATATGATAACAAAGACTATAACGCATTATATAAATCTTAGAGCACACAATGGCTGCTTTTGACCTACTAATCAATGAACCAAGCAAGAAACCCATGCTTTAATAAGTCAATTTTCTTTTACAATAAAAAATTATTTTTCTTTCTTTTGACAAATACAATTATGAAGACTAACACTAGTTACATTCTTCAACATATACTAATGTGAGCAATTTGTAAATGAATTCATATGCAAATCTTTCTCCCTTAGGTTCTTTGTTCTTCTCTTTTAGCATTAGAGACTTCATATCGAGTTCTTGCTAATTACAGATCGAATCACATGCTTGGATGGTCGAGTTGCACTTCTTTATATATATAGTCGATTTAGCTTCTTGAATGACATATCGACTTGATGTATTTGGGGGCCGACTCGATGGAGGCTAGGCCAACTTAATGGAGGAGGGGCAAGACGCATTTTGGACATAAGAATATTTTTCTTTCTTGACCTAAAAAGGCCCAACAAGGGCCTATTATATGATAACAAAGACTACAATGCATGATATAAACCCTAGAGCACACAATGGCTGCTTTTGACCTACTGATCAATGAACCAAGCATGAAACCCATGCTTTAATAAGTCAATTTTCTTTTACAATAAAAAAAAATATTTTTCTTTCTTTTGACAAATACAATTATGAAGACTGACACTAGTTACATTCTTCAACATATACTAATGTGAGCAATTTGTAAATGAATTCATATGCAAATCTTTCTCCCTCTCTTTTATATTCAAATAATCTTGGACCTCTGCTTTTATTCCTAAATGGATTTATGTTTCTCTTTGTTGTCCAATATGGTCAACATAAGGTAAATTTTATGGGCTCATATAGTTTTTTTTTTTTTTTGAAAAAGATCTAATAAAAAAGTGATATCTCTCTTTGATTTACAAATGAAATCTCTCTCTCTCTCCCCAAGAGACACACCTCTCCTTTTAGGTTTCAACATAAGGTAAACTTTGTAGCTTCATATAGTTGTTTTGTGTTATAAACGATTAATAAAAAATCGATCTTTCTCTTTGGTTTACAAATGAAATCTCTCTCTCACTCAATTTAAATCTCTTATTATCTCTCTTTGTTAAGTTATAATGATAAAATATTAGAGGATCAAGTTTATCTATCTCTCTAAGACACATACACACATGTTTGCATATAAATTTAAATCTCTTATTTTCTCTCTTTATTAACTTATAATGATAAAATAACAACCCATCAAAATTTTAATATAAACGATGCAAAATTACATACTTGAAATGTTTTCTTTTAATAAATAATTTTTTTATTAATGATAAATTTATAAAAAATTATGAATCATAACCATACATTAATCCATACAAATCATTCTACCATAATAAACTAAATTTAATCCTTACACCTTGTACCACCCATAAAAGAATGGTGTCTCCTACTAACACAAAGATTCAATATTGGTGAAATAAATGTGATCACATACTCAATCTTTCCCTCTCCTTAATAGTACATGTTACATGAGTACATATGTACCAATAAAAAATGGATATGCCTACCTTATAACATCTTGAAATAATTTTTATAATTATAAAATCTACTTTTATGTTATTTTATTTAACATTAATATATTTGGAAATAAGTACAAAACCTTTTTTTATTTAACGCTCTAAAGTACATATGGGTATGCTTTATGGGTGTTATGATGGCAATGGTGTCAACCTGTTGTCGTAGTTAAGGTACTATTTGATGGCGTGACCTGCTTTTCAATACTTTAAACAAACTTTCGGTTGTAAAGAGCTAATCATGGAACCCTCTTTTGCAGCAAAAAACTCGTCGTTATCACGTGAAGCCCAAACGACCATTTAATATCTTTTCTCCTCATGATTCAAACACCGAGGTTAGAATGATTGTAACTTTTTTCATGTGTCATTTGCTCAAGGTTTATCATGTTCAGGTTTACCATGTTCTTTATCAAGAATGGCTGAACAAAACAACACAAAAATTTAACCATTTTGTGAGTTGGATTATATATATAATAATAATAAGTAATAATATAAAGGCACAAGTATAATTTAAAATTATTTTTGTTTGGTTAAGAGTTTGTTTTTTGGACTTAAGGGAACATGTTAATGGCCCACCAACAGGGAATTACAAGTGGCATGGTTTTTCCTTGAATAACAGTGACGAGTCATCCTGCATTTGCGGAGAAGCAGTGAGTAATGGTTGCAACTAGTGATGGTTGTCCCCACTGTTAGTTTGACTACTAAATTATGACAGGTTTTCCCATTGTATGTGTGTGTGGCTATATATATGGGAAGAGTAATAATATGATATAATTAAAATATTTTTAATTACAAAATAAATTATACATGTGTTTTTTTTTAAATTATAATTATAATTATTATATTCAAAGAAACATGTATAAGATTTTATTAAAAAAGAAAATTGGGATCCAACCCAAAACTGTTACATTTCTTTAAAATTACCAATATTTCTTACAGGTTTGAGATTAAGCATGAAGGCTTAATCCAATCCTTCAAGTGATTACCCCATGATACACAAATTTCAATATCGTTCCAGCTAATTTTTTTTTTCCAAAATACTCGTAAGATCCAAAAACATTTAAATTCCATTTTTCACTACTTTTTGATTTAATTTTCATTGGCTTTTGATTTCCCTTGGAGAAATATTTTTTCCCTTCTTCCCCACTTGAATCCAACCCAAATTTGTTGTTGTATTTGATGGATCACCCTTCAATGAGTGAGCATTGTTGTCTTCAACTTCTTCCCAAGAAGTTACTTTTATGGCTTTTTCCCTTGAAGATTTAGCAAGGAATATGGGTTTCACTAGAGTATGTTCCGGCCCCACTGGTGTTGAATTCAGAGTGTTCTCATACACTTCTTCCAGACTGGCTTTTGTTTCCTTCGATGAATCATCTTTGACAATAACTTCTTCATGATTTTCCTTTTCTTCTTTCTTATCCTGTGTTTTTTTTTCTTTGTATACCATATAATGTTCACACTGAGCTCCTTCCCATCATTTAGGCCTCTAGTTATTTTTCCAAACTCTGTTATTTTGTAATCGCTCTGGGTAATTTTTAATTAAGTGCCCTTTTCATAACATGATCAACATCGAAATGAAACATTTTCTTAATCGATCTTCTGAACACACACATATTCTGGAGTTGTCAAATTAACCTCAGCAAGAAAACCCATATTGAAATCCATCTCAACACATATTCAAGCATAAGTAGTTTTATAAAAATATTTTGATTTTGGGTTGCAACAATAAAACTTTCCTAATGTATTACCATGGAAAATAGTGTTGGGAGGTTCCAAAGATGCAGAGGAAAGTTCATGAGCCTTACCCAAACAAGAGATATGTAGATTGAAGTTGTAACCATATAAAAGGTGGGAAGCCAAGGTTGCATAAAAAGGCCAATGCTGCCCCAAAACTAGGGCCGCGATTCACGAATATTGAGCTTATCCTCAATATTATCAAAAACCACAACAAAAAAACCTTGAGTTAAGGGGTAAATATTCAGATCGTCAGTCAAAAGCGTTTCCACGTATCAGTAATCCATTTGTGTTGATCGGTCAATCGTGGCCAAAACCCAATAAATCTACAGACTAGACCGTGATCTGGGAAAATAAAAAATAAAAAATTAAATCATTGTTGAAAGCATCCTCTTTCAAAAGAACATTAATGGTCAAAATTTCTTGAACCATAAGAGCAGATTTAGATTTTGGCATGACACTGTACGAAACCATGGCTTGAGCTGCCATTTGCTCAATAGAAATAGATTTCTCCTTTGAATCACTAGAATTCACCATTGGTTGGTGTGTTGCAGAAACCCTAGTTGTTGCTCGTTACATCTCTTAGATCCAATTTTGAGCTAGATATATTTTAGAAAATACTATATCAATATTTTTGGCTCAAGATTGAAGTTTTATTTTATTTTTATTTCAATATATATTTAATATTTTAAAGGTATAAGAATATTATTGATTTTTTTTAAACTATAAAATAATTTAGAGTTTTAAAATTTTAGTTAAACATCTTTGAATTAAAGTATTTGGTGAAAAGGAGGCCCACCCTTCAAAACCATTTTTTGCTGCGCAGGCTCCGTAACGGCTCTGACCCTGCAGATCTGGGCGTGACCAACCTGTTCGCTCGACAGACCGGACCAGAGATCAGGATCAGTTCTGATTCAGATCGGGATTGATCAGAACTGTTGCATGGGGCTCTCGCCCTGATCACGAATGGCGAAAGAGGGCGAGTCAGACTTAGATGCCTTCCGAGCCCTGGTTGCTGCATCAGAAAAGCGATCGATCCCGCTCTCACATCAGAAGTTTGTGAAAAAGTTGGACAACATTCCCTCGGTGTCTCTACTGGCAGAGGAAGCATGCAAAACAACGTTAAATCTAGCTGAAAGGGGTCTAATAGGCCAGTTCACAGGGCTATGGCCATCCCCGAAGGCAGTAGACGAATGGGTCAATCGAAATTGGATCTCGCTGGTCAAGGAAGGTATAAAAAGTCATTTTGTAGGCAAAGGGTTTTTTGTATTCGTGTTTGATAGCGAAGAAGATCGAAGCTTGATCTTCAGAAATGAACCCTATTTTATGGGGCCACGAGGGTTATACTTGAACAAATGGCATCCGGATTTCGATCCTGCTCAAGACGTCCCCACAGCGGTTCTAGTTTGGGTGCGCCTCCCACACCTCCCTCTCCATTGCTGGAGCCAGAGCTTGCTGAAATCCATCGGCAATGCCCTAGGCAGATATATACATCAGGCTCCGAGAAAGGATAAGTTCTCTTGCGCACGCATTTGCGTGGAAGTCGACCTACAGGTCGGGCTTCCTGAAGCTATCAAGCTAACAGTGGCCGACTGGACGCACATCGAGGAACTAGATTATGAACAGTTGCCTTTTAAATGCCGGCACTGCCACAAATACGGGCACTTTGTAAGGTACTGCAAAAAAAGAATGGAGGAAACAACAGAAAAAGAAAAAGGTGATCAATGGAAGCAAGCAAAGAGAACAGCGAGCAACAGGCAGAACAATAAAAACAAAACAAAAGAGACAACGAACAAATCAGGGCTTGAAGACACAAATAACCAAAACAGTGGAAGTAGAGAAGCTAAAAGCAGTGCTGGGGACAAAAATCCCTTCGAATCCCTCACTCCCCCGTAAGATCCGCCAGAGGCCAAACCAGAAGATCCACCGCAGAAGAACAACGAAGATATACAAGAACCAGGTAATATCCCAAATCCGAATCCCAGCAACATTCCCTCTCCTTCTTATGCAGACATAATAAAACAAAAAAAGAAGAACCAAGAATATGCGGGCTCATCTGATGAAGAGATACTTGAAAGGCCACTAAAAAAAGTGGGCAGAAGAACAAACAGGGAAACCAAAGAAGAAGAATCAGAAAGGCAGAAAACCCTAGGCAGTCAAGCCACCATAGAAATGACCATCGGGAGAAACACAAGACCAAGGGCGTCCAAGCCAGGAAGCCCCCCCTCATCAAGTGGTAAATGATGCAATTGATCTCCTGGAACTGTAGGGGGCTGGGTAATCCCAATAAGGCTGAGGCTATCAAGGACTTACTGAAAATGGAAACCGCAAAGATCCTAATGCTCCAGGAGACTAAGATAGAAGGGGAAGCCCTTCTAAACACTAGCATGTTGAAATGGAAATATGACTCAGGAAAGACTGTCAGTGCAAGGGGAACGGCCGATGGAATAGGCACGTTGGAAAAACTCATTCACTTTGGAACGATCCACAGAGACCCAACATTGGATCCACACAGATCTGCGACATACGGAAAGCAATCTCTCCTTGGCTCTTTTTAATTTGTATGTTCCTGTTCACTATGAAGAAAAGAGAGAGTGTTGGAGGACACTAATGGCATATATAGAACAGATCAACCCTACAAACATAATCATCGGAGGAGATCTGAATATCATTCTAGACCCCAAAGAAAAAAGAGGAGGGAATTATTCTAGAGATCCCTTCGTCAACACGGTGGGCAATCTGATTTTACAGTGGGACTTAGTTGATTTCAAACCCATAAAAGGCAAATACACCTGGTCCAACAACAGATCAGGAGAAAATTAAATCTCAGCTAGGCTGGACAGGTTTCTCATCAGCAGCACATTAATGCTGGACAACAGAATGGTTTTCTCCAAGATCCTCCCCAAGCTCACATCGGATCACAAGCCAATTCTGCTTTGTATTAAAAAAGAAGAAGATCTCGGCCCTCTTCCTTTTTGATTCATCCCTCTCTGGGCAGGCAAAGATGGATTCTACGAAACCGTTCAAACGGCCCGGAGGATAGCTGTTTATGGATCCCCAAGTTATGTGTGGGAACAAAAAATAAAAAACACCAAAAAAGCTCTGAAAGATTGGATTAAAAAATCTCCACAAACCCCAACTAGCCAAAGGAAAGAAGCAGTTCTTCAGCTGGAAAGAGTCCAACTCGAAATGGAGGAGAAAGATCCCTCTCCCACAGATTTAGACACAGAAAAAACTGCCCAAAGGAAAGCATATTGCTGTTTCAGAACTGAAGAAGAATACTGGCGTTTAAAGTCCAGAAGTTTGTGGCTCAAATCTGGAGATAGGAATACCAAATACTTTCACAGACAGTGCAGGGCACGAGTCTCCCGTAATCACATAGCAGAGATAACAAGCACAACCGGACAGGTGTATAACGGATTCTCACAAATCAAAGAAGCAGCGGTCACCCACTTTCAGAATCTTTTAAGTGCGGAAAGAGATGGAAATGAGGAGGACGTAGAGGAGTTCCTCTCAACCATCCCAAACTTAGTCAATGAGGAGGATAACGATTCTCTGCTGAGCCCAGTCACGGACGAGGAGATAACCAATGTAGTTTGGTCCATGGAGCCAGACAAAGCCCCAGGACCCGATGGGTTCTCAGCTCACTTCCACAGAATCTGTTGGGAAATCATCAAAGTCGATCTATTCAGAATGGTAAGAGGAATCCTGAGGAAGGCAAAAGTAGGAGGAGGGATAAACTCTACCTTCCTAGCCTTAATTCCCAAGGAAACAAACCCAAGGACCTTTGACATATATAGGCCGATTTCTCTCTGCAATATATCTTATAAGATTGTGGCCAAGTTGCTGGCCAACAGAATCAAGCCTCTTCTCCCAAAGCTCATCTCTCAGGCACAAGGAGGATTCGTAAAAGGCAGACAAATTTTGGACAATGTCATCCAGATTCAAGAAGCTCTCCACTCCAGCATAACCCGGAAAGAACAAGGTATGATCATTAAATTGGATATGTGTAATGCCTTTGATCGTGTTAATCGCTCCTTTCTGTTCAGGGTTCTAGCAGCTTTTGGCTTTAAACAGGACTTCATAAACCTCATCAAGGCTTGTACAGAAAATGTATGGATTGCCCCAATGGTGAACGGCAGGCCAACGGAATTTTTTCAAGCAACCAGGGGATTGAGGCAGGGCTGCCCCCTTTCGCCCTTCCTATACATCTTGATGGCAGATGTGCTAAGTCGTAAGCTAACCCAAGAGAAACAAGTTGGTACCATTCCAGGGATAAGGATAGTTCAAGGCATAGCCCCGGTGAATCATGCGTTATTCGTAGATGATTCAATTCTGTTGGGGGGCGCATCCATTAGAATTGCAAGCGCTTTTAAAACCGTTCTTCAACAGTATTGCAACATCACCGGTGCATTAGTCAGTGAAAGGAAAAGTGCAATATACAGTTGGAATACCGATCAGCACGCTACAGACGGAATTGCCAGCGTTCTGGGGTTCAAAGGATATGCTCTGTGGGAAAAAATCAAATATCTAGGCTTACCATTGACGAGGGGCTCCAATCGAAATCAACTGTGGGAAGAAGTGATATCTAAATTCAAAAATAAGATAACAGCGTGGGGCGGAGTTTGGCTCTCCACCGAAGGCAAACTGACCCTCATCCGATCCATGCTCTCTGCCCTGCCCACATATCAAGCCTCGTTGCTGCTGGCTCCAAAACAAATCACTGACCAAATCTCCAACATCATCCGAAACTTTCTTTGGAGCGAAGGGAAAGGTAACAAAGATCGCTTCCACGTCATCAAATGGGAGACTGTGAAACACCCAATAGCTGAAGGCGGAATTCAGATCCGCGATCCCCATCACGCAAATCTGGCACTGGGAGGCAAACTCCTGTGGCAATTAATCACAGAACCTTCTCACCCAATCAGTCAGTTGTTGAACCTCAAATATTTACAAAAGCAAACAATCTCATCGTTCAATCCAGCGCATTCTTCAAGAGGGACGCAGGCCTGGAGGCTGTGTTGCAGAGGGATCGAATTTTTCCGAAACCATTTATACAAAATACCTGGGAATGGCAAAAATTCGTTACTATGGAAAGAACGAATCATGAATCACTCCCCTCTATCGACCATCAACGAAATAACAGAGCTGAGAGTCTGGTTAACCTCTAAAGGAGTAAGGAAGATTGCGGATATAGCAAAGTGGGACCTCAATGGCAACTGGCAGCGCTGGACGTTGCCAATCATCCCAACCCACTTAATAGAACAGTCAAAAATTCTGTTAGGTCCAATAACAGATTTTACACCTTTGCATAAGGAGGAGGAAGATCGATGGGGATGGGGAAAAACAGGAGAGTATACGGTCAAACAAGGCTGCTTTCAAATGCAAGGAAAACAGGAGTCACAGTACCCTGAATCAGTTTGGAAGCAGATATGGGAAAATTTTAGCATCCCCAAAATCAACTTCTTCAGCTGGACCTTATTCCACAATAAAATATTGATCGGAGACAATTTATGCAAAAGAAACTTTACAGGCCCGCACCGTTGTCCCCTTTGCAAGAACGCTTCAGAAACTGCAGCCCATTTGTTTATTGACTGTGAGTATGCACAGAAAGTGTGGAACAGCTTCTTAATAGGGCTGAATGTGAGTCCCCAAGCTCGCTGTCAGATCACAAAATTGTTTTTGACATGGAAAACTTGGTATCCCCACAGCATCAACGAAAAATCTCTTTGGCACAAGTTATGGACTGCTGCACCGAAATACGTTTGTTGGAAGCTGTGGCTCTCCAGGAATGAAGCTGTCTTCAATCAAAAAGACATAAATGCTGAAGCAGCAGCAAGGCAGGCCAAGGATCTCCTCTTAGAAACTCTGAGACAAACTAGTGTCAAAGACAGCAACCTCATAAATGAAGAAAAGACCTGGCTGGAAGGATATACACCCATGCCAACTACACATGCCATCATCCGCCCAAACCATAAGGAAAACTGGCAGTACAGAGACAACTCGGACAATTTTCAGAACTGGTGGAAGTCACAAGGTAAATGTACAATCTTCTTCGATGGGGCTTCGAAAGGAAATCCAGGCAGGTCAGGAGCAGGAGGTGTCATTTACTTTCAGAATGGCAGAAAAGAGGAATTCAACTGGGGACTTGGGCTAAAAACCAACAATCAAGCGGAGGCACTCAGCCTATTAAAAGCTTGTCAATTGACCAAAAAAGGAAACGCAAATGAAATTATAGTTTTTGGAGATTCAGAACTACTGATAAGGTCTCTAGTTCACAAGAAAAGCCTCAATGATCCAGCTCTAAACAAGCAGCTAGCAAGAGTAAACAGATTAATGAAGGAATTCACATCAGCACAGCTCTTCCATATCCTCAGAGATTTAAATACTGAAGCAGACAGGTTAGCAAATGCAGGTTGCAATCTTGAAAAAAGTATGATCAGCATAAATGCAGAGACTCCGAAAATGGAAATCATTCCTTAGGAGTACTAGAAAAACAGAGAAAAACAATGAAAATGATTTGTAATACTTGCTTGGCTTTGGCCTCTAATAAATAAAAATTACTCGTTTCAGTTAAAAAAAAAAAAAAAAAAACATCTTTGAATTAAAAATCTCACTATAAAACAAGAATTAAAAAAAAAAAGGCTAAAAATTGATGTAACCATAAATTAATCAATGAAATGTTTCAGTATTAATAATGGAAACAATCTGACAATAAGAAATGATAAATTGAAATAATAGCAATTGACAAAATAAAGAGTTGGAAGCACCTCCACACCTAGGGGTTGGAATAGACATGTATTTCCTAAATAATAGAAACACTCTTGCAATAAGAATTGATGCACTGAAATAATAACAATGAAAAGAACAAAGAGTTGGAGGCACCTCCACACCCAAGGCTTGGAATGTATATGTACTTCCTAAATAACAAAAGCATTCCAACAATAAGAATTGATACATCGAAAGAACAAAAATTGAAAGAGCAAAGTGTTGAAGGCATCTACAAACCTAGGGGTTGGAATGCACTTGCAAGTACTAAATAATGGAAAGACTCCAACAATAAGTATTGATAAACTAAAATAAGGTTTTTTAGCTTGTAATGATGCTTTTCTTCCCAATGGGCGTAGCTAGGGTTTAACCCCAACCATTTGTTGCTCATTATCCTATTACTTGTAGCCTCTAGCTTAGGATTTATGGCATAATCGATGTCTGCATCCTCCTTAGCCACTGTTATGTGTCACAAATCCCCTTCTGGCATGCTTTCTAGCATGTCATCCATGTCTAATATTAATAGTGATCTCTTAGGGGCTCTTCTTTAAAGGATGTTTTGCAATAGGGGTCTTTTACTCACTTTCCCTCTTTCTTCGTTTGTGAAGTCCCAACCATTTCTATTCCCATGGGATGTGATGTTTAAGAAGAAGAATATTTCTTAACTCTAGTAACTTGATTTGTCATTTTTATGAGTTTTAGCCTCGACTTGTAGATCTTCGTGACTGGATCATGAAATATAAATTCCATTAATTAAATGGGAAGCCTTCATCCACCCCTATGCAAAAGGATTATTTGTTGTTTAATTTGACACTATATAAGATAGGGATTTGATTCTTAACTTAGATACATGGTTTTGGGGCAAAACAAGTTTGTGAATGAAGCCATGGTTTCACTCTTTTCAATCCTTTGATAGGAATTCTAGACACAACTTTTATTTGGTTGAGGCTTCAAAATCCACCACTACATTTTTGGGGTTTACCCTCTCTTCAAGCCATTAGGTCGGTTCTATGAAAGCTCCATTTTGTATCTCATGAGACTTGAAGGCATAATATAACAACATATACAAGAATTTGCGGAAGTGGATTTCAGAGTAGGGTTTCTAGCAAAAAATAGCTTGAAAAGTGAAACTTATTCCTGGACCCAAAAATTAGATTATGAGAGAGTCTCCTTGCATTATAGGTATTGTTTCGACACAGGTCATTTTGAAAATCAATGCCAAAAAGGGTTTTAAGAAAAATAGGAAGCAACTAAGAAATTTAACCTAGTGAGTTGATTCTTCAAAGGACACAAGATAATCCCATAAGATAATCCCACAAGATAACTCACCACTGATAAATCATTTGATTCAAGATTCCAATACCTCGAGAAAATCAACATGACTAAGTGGCCTAATGCTAAAAGACAAAAGAACCAATCCCACATGATTCGAGGCAAGAAACTCAAGGTAAGTTGGGCTCTCGGACAACAATGAGTTGGGAAGATCAAGCTAAAGAAGTTGGATCTTTAGAATAAGAAGAATCACTAGCTCGAGATACTTAAATCCTGGAAGAACTAACAAGGTCTCCAACTACTTCAAAATAACTATTGATTCAACTACTTCAAAATAACTATATCAACAAAAGTATGATAAAAATAAGAGGAAATCTTTTGTAGCATCCCAATTAATGGTAATGAGAAGTCAAACCTAAAACCCACTTTAATCATGCATTATTTTTGTCTCTTGTTATGTAACCAAGATGTGTGAATATACTCATGCAAGAAATATTAGGATGTGATTCTTTTGAGAATATGACAAATTAAGTTAATAACATTCTTCATGGCCATTTTGATAGTCACAATTTAGGTTTATTACCCTTATATTTTTGAAAATCTAGTTATCTACTTATCGATGTAACTTAGTTGTGTGTCGTGACCATTAATTTTTGCTTAATATAAATCTCCCAATTCTAATTAAAGAAGAAGAAGAAGAGGAATTAATCAACTAAAAGTATAACAATGGAAAGAGTACAGAGTTAGAGGCACATCTACAGCTAAGAACTAGAATGCACCTGTAAGTCCTATATAATCAAGGAAGACATCTCCATGTAAATAATACTAAAAAGAGAGTAATCTATTATACATTAATAATAGTATGGGTTAATTACACGTGAAGGGTTGAGACCCCTCTTAGTACAACTTTCATAATAACACCGCTCCACTAACATAGTGGTGAGTTACTAATTTATATAATGCATGTATATCCACTAACTTAGTTGTAATTCATTAATATGAGTACTCTTGACTAACTTTGTGATGGGGCATTTATGAGCTCACAAACAAAATAATTGTTTATAAACTATGTTTTGTGTAGATTAAAAGCATGCCCTACCCATTAAATCAATTTTGTCTCAAAAGTTATCTTTAATTTTATTATGAATCACTTGTTGAATGCTTACATACTATGCAATCATGCTTAACATAATTGGCTTTGTACAAAAGCATTACAAGGCCATGAGCTAGAATATAAAATATTGCACACACAAACAATACACACATTCGCCTTCAAAATTGTTGTGTTCAGGAACACAACATACCCTTCCCAAGAAGCCTTGTCCCTAAAAGTTGAAGACGAAAATGTAGCTCAACCATGTAATTTCTCTTTCTTGTGTTTTTTTATCTTTTGTTTGAAGATGATCATATATACTTAATCAAGTAGAGCGAATCTTGAAAATTGATATTCCTTTAATAGCTTAATACATTTGATTCCTTATGCAAGTACCATTAAATATGCAATAGGTATTGCACTACCCAATTCCATTCCTTCCTTAAATAATAATAATAATAATATAAATATGAATAAATGAAAGACCAATAATTAAAACTAATAAAAAGATTAAAAAAAAAATAAAAATTAAAAAATAATAAATAAAATAAAAAAAATAAAAAATTTCATTTTCTCCTGCTACCAAATCCCACCATCATTTTCTGCTACTACCAAATCCCACCTTACTAGTTATAGCACCAATTAAAAGGACACCTCACTAGCTATAGCACCAATGAAGAAGACATAAAGAACTAAAGGGGATGGGTGGGAAGGAAAGGAAAAAGGACATTTGAGGGAGGGATATTTTAGAAATTGTCATGCCTCTTTGAGGTAGAAGAGAATTTGAGAAAATGAAAATTTATTTTATTTATTTAAGTTTTAAAAAATAATAATTTACTTAATAAGTTGTGTGGGATTTTAAGTAATTTAAAAGGGGGTAAAAGAGGAATGATGTGGGAAGTCCTTCGACTCTTTCTGTTAATATTTTTTTTTTTATTTAATATATATATATATATATATTATATATATATATATATATATATATAATATTATATATTATATATTTTCTAGGTATTGTTTTCAAAATTATTATGATTATAAGTAAAAGAAAAATTGTCATTAGTATTCTTTTTGTTTTGATTTAAGAGTAATTTTAAGATTTTAGTTGTTTTTAGTACTAGTTGGTAATGTAATGATTTCAAATAAACTGTAATTTTGACATTGGAAAAAAAATTGTGCTGGCACTTTTTTTCTTCTTTTTTTTTTCATCTGGGGTTAATTTTACATTTTTATTTGTAATAACATCAATCGTTTAGGTTATGAATCAAAAAATGTTTCACATTTCATTTATTTATTTAGTTTTGTTTTTTGTTTTGTTTTTGGGTTAATTTTATCTTTTTATTTGTAATAACATCGATTATTTAGGTTATGGTTTCAAAAATGTTATAAGTTAAAAAAAAAAAAAAAAAAGGAGTTACTAGTAGTGCAATTTTTCTTTTTTTCTTTTTTTTTTTTTGCTTAAGCAAGAGTCAATCCTTCTTTTCATTAATCTGTATAAAATATATTACATAAAATACATAAAACCCATGGTAGAAAATGGCCAGAGATATGGCTATCTCTAGGGGCCTTAGGCAAAGAGCCGACGGCTCGCGATCTGAGCCAAGAGACTGCTAAACTGCTTGACCCTACCTTTAAGATCCAATGAGCGTAAAACAAAATGACTCAAAAATATGTGTCCCCTTCCCAACAATCAGTATAATTAAAGAGGAGAAATGACCCACAAAAAGAAGATTCTGAGCCCGCTAAGGAAGCCTAGAATCTCACGTGGACCCACCAACAAACACAGTGAACCCAGGCCATTGATCCTCCACTGCTATACCCAACAGTTGAGAGGAATATTGGGTGGAAAAGAAGTCGTGAGAATACTCGCCCAATGAGGGCGGTATTCTCTCTCTTGCTTGAGCCACGTGTTGAAGGATGAGTGGCATCAGGCTCATTTCCATGAAACTGCTTCCAGAGTTGAGGGCGTCCGATAAACCGAATACCATCTTGATGACGGTATAGAATGAATAGTGGTGGACCTAAAGATGTAATAGAACGTATATAAAGAAGATTTCGAGTCCGTTGAGGAAGCCACAAGTGTAACCCAAACTCACTAACATGCACAATGAATGTCGTCCATTGATCCTTCGTTGCTTGATCCAACGATTAAGAGGGATATTGGGTTGAAGAGAAGCAAGAGACATACCTGCCCGATAAAGGCGGTTTCTCTCTCCTTCTTGATACATGTGTTGATCAATCAGTGGCATCAGGCTCATTTCTAGAAAACCGCTTCAGTTATTGAGGCCTTTTGGAAACCCGTAAACCATATTGTCTGTGGTATGATTCAAAATACTGCCGATTCGCTGCACCCCTTGCCATCCAATCAGCAGGGAGACACAAATTTGCCCCTGTTTCTTCTGACTGGAAGCTCTCCACCCCATCTCCCTGCAAAGCAAAGTGAATTTGATCTGTGATGTAGATCTTTTATATAAATCCTCTTGTAGTAAATCGACACCCACCCCAGAACCCTGCTTCTGAGATGTTCTAGGCCTGATGTCGTTTTCAAAATTCATCCTGGACAACCTTTGCATCTTGATTGTATATCTGCTAAACCCCAACTTCTGCGATCTATTAGAATTCCATATTCTAATAGAGTTCTCGATCTGCATTCACTTGGCTGAGACAATCATCCCTCAATATGCCCTGGGGAACCTTGTGCCATCTATATTTATTGTTGCTCTTAGCACAGAGAACACTTTTATTGGCTAATATATCCACCAATTTATTGGCGGTCCAATGCACATGTATGAAACTTAAGGTCCTCATGTTCTGAAGGTGGGAATGGATCCTTTGATAAACCTGAAGAAGCCTCCAATGTTTTGAGACTTTTTTCGGAGCTGAACCACAACATATTCTCTTAACCGAATTGATAATCAGCTCAGAGTCTGCTTCAGTTATGATGTTCTGAAAATTGTCGTTCTTCAGGATTTCTAAACATTGCTTTAGGGCCAGGGCCATTAGCTCCGCCATATTGTTTGTGGCTCTTCCCAAATTGCTATGAAAAATGTATTGTATGCAACCCTTTTCATCCCTTATCACTCCCCCATAACTACCCATGCCCGGGTTTCCTTTTAAGGCCCCATCTATGTTACATTTCATATACCCCTGAGGGGGAGGATGCTAGAAGTCTTTATCAGTGACTAGTTGATCTACAAATCTATTATTGCCCTAAGGAATAAGCCCCTGCATACCCAACTGGAGAAGTTTCTGCAAGTCAGCATCTGAAGGGAGGTTCTTAAGGGGTGTTTGCATTAAAGTTCCAACAGTCTCCCTGAGTTGTCTTAAAATTTGTTCCAAGATGGTCTAGGAGGAATTCTTTTTATCTTTGAAAATTCTATTATTGCATTCTTTCCAGACATCCCATATTAGGAAGCTTGGAGCTAAAGCGCAAGCTTTGTTTACTGTTTCATAATCAGAGAAGTTTCTCCTCCAATTCCTTAGGGTATTGGTAATGCTTTCTCTGTCCCTATCAGTTTGTTAGAATATTGAGGCTATCCCATACCACAGCAAGGAAGTAATTTATACAAAGGTTGAGAAGGTGCTCCATAGTTTCCTCTTGTGATTCACATATATGGCATCTGGATGGGCCAGAAACAACCCTTTTCTAGATGTTTTCCCGGGTCATAATTTTTTTATGATGCACTAACCACATGAATAGTTTGGTTTTCATCCATCCCTTGTTCTTCCATAGTTTCTTCCAATCCCAATCCGGTTTTGTAGATCAAGCTCAAGGGCTATGCACTTTGCCTCTTTAAGGTTAAAGTTGCCTTCATTGTTATTGCCCCATATTAGTTGGTCAGAATCAGTTGATATCAGGATCTTTCTTTGATCCAGGATGGCTATTAGAGCCTTAACCTGTGCTTTCAAGGGGGCATTATCCTTGTACTCCATTTCATTCCAAATTCTCCATTTTCCTCTGCTATTTGTCTGATCCCAAAATTCATTTACTCAGAGTAACTGATTGGTGTCAGTATCATTCTTGAGATTTGCAAAGTCTTCTCTTAATAGCCTAGGTTCTTGTTGCCATTTATCCTCTCAAAACCATGCAAGGTCTCCAGCTCTAATTTCCTAGAAACTATTTTTCTAAACTATGCCTCTATTTTCCCAAGCTTTGTTCCAGATGTGGGAGCCTTTTATGATTCTAGACATTCTTATGTGGTCCTTGTCTTGCCAATTATTTGCATATTTCTGGTTCCAAATTTGTGCCCAAGGCGCATCTGAATCTTTAAACCATCTCCACCATAATTTTGCACCCAAAACTTTGTTTAGCACTTCAAGATCATCCAGACCTAAACCTCCATGTGTTTTAGGTTTGCATATCTTTTCCCAGGCTACCAAGGCCCATTTTTTCTTTTCTTCCCCTTTGCCCCAAAGAAAATCTCTTTGGGTATTTCTACATTGTTGCATAACTCCTTTTGTAGCTGGAAGGGCTGAAAACATGAATATGGGGATTGAGTGAAGGACCACTTTTGTAAGAACCAGCCTGCCTACCAAGTTCAAAGACCTACTTGTCCATTTTCGTGTCTTGTCCTGCAACTTATTAAGCACAGGCTCCCAAACTTTCTTGCTCAGAGGTTTGTCTGTGAGCGGTACTCCCAAATATTTGGATGGTAGCATATCTCTTTGAAAGCCTAGAATTCTGGAAATATTTATTTGAATAGCAATGTTAGTGTTGAAAAAGAAAATCCTTGATTTGGAGAGCCTTACCTCTGTACCCACAGCCATAGCAAAGTCTCGCAGGATTTGTTTATAAGCTAGCGCTTCCTTGACCATGGGAATACCCTGTAGCATGGTATCACCTACAAATTGTTGATGGGTTAAAGCATGCCCATTCTTGGATATTTTGAGACCCTAGATTTTACCTTTTTCTTTGGCAGACTGGATCGCTCGGCCTAGTCCTTCCATCATAAGAATAAAGAGAAAGGGGGAGAGAGGCTCTCCCTACCTAAGGCCTCTTGAAGGATTAAAGATCTTTGAAGGAGAACCATTTACTAGAATTGAAAAACTGGAGGTAGTAACAAGGGCCATTACCCATCTCACCCAGTTATGGTCAAATCCATAAGCTAGAAGGACTTTCCTAATGTAGGCCCAATTTAACTTATCATAAGCCTTTTCTAGGTCCAATTGCATAATCATTCTTGCCCGCCTCTTACTTATCAGAGAGTGAACCACCTCATGAGCTTGAATGATATTGTTGAGAATTTGTCTGCCCTCCACATATCCCATTTGCTTCATAGAAACCAGAGTTGGTAGAAGGGGTTTAAGCCTGTTGGTTATTATCTTGGAAATTATTTTATATACCACATTGCATAAGGCTATAGGTCTGAATCTATCAAGTGTCATAGCATTGTCCTATTTTGGAATCAATGAGATGAAGGATGTATTGAATGCCTTCAATACAGTTCTATTTTTCCTGGAGTCCTCCACCACATTCAATATATCTTGCTTGATAATACCCCAACATGCTTTAAAGAAATCTACATTGAAACCATCCGGGCTTGGCGCTTTTCCATTTTGCATTTCTTTGATGACTTCACTGACCTCCTCTTCATTCACCGACTTATTACGATTATAATTGTCTTCTCTTGTTACTAGATTAGGAATGTGCTTTGTGAAGTTACTGATAAAATGAGATCTATCTAAGAGAGGTTCCTCTGTTATGCCTTGAAAATGTTGAACCAACACAACTTTTATATCTTTGTGGGTGTTGAGCTGGTTGCCTCTGGAATCCTTGATAGATGAGATCTTGTTGTGAGATCTGTGCTCCATGGTAGATCTGTGGAAAAACCTTGTGTTTCTATCTCCTTCTTTTAGCCATTGAACTCTTGATTTTTGCCTCCAAAATATTTCCTCTTGTTTGCATAAGTCCTCTCATTCCTGTTGATGATTGTTAGCTTGTTCGTGTCTTTCCCCATCAAAGCCATTGGTGATTAGGGTTTGATTGATTTCCTGTATTTTCCTTTCAACAACTTTTTTAGTTGCAAAAATGTTGCCAAACTCATTCTTATTCCAATCTTTGAACCTGATTTTGATATATTTCAATCTTTTATGCAATAGAAACATTCTCGTTCCCTGAATCTGCAAATCTTCTTTCCACCATTTTTCAATGTTGCTAGTAAAGTCTGGATGGGTGAGCCAGATATTTTCAAACCGAAAAGGTCTGTTTTTTGAGGTTCTAATACACGACACCTCAAGTTGAACAGGCCAATGGTCTTAGCCGCCAAAGGGGAGAATCCTCATTGTCATATCAAGGCATGTGAGCATAAGGTCCTATGAGATTATGAATCTGTCAAGCTTTGAGGCTACTTTAGACTCTGCACCTCTTTTGTTGTTTTAGTTAAAGAGGCCATTACTTGTATCTGTGTCGACTAACTTCATATTGTTTATAAAATTCTGAAATGCTATAGAGTCTCTGCCTAGTGTTCTGGTCCCACCCTTTTCTTTCGACAGGGATCTAATCATGTTGAAGTCCCCTCCCAAAATCCATGGTATTCCTGAATGTCTGTCTCTCAGATCCTTTAGTGAGTCAAGCAGTCTGAGTTTGTCATCAGGCTTCTGTGGACCATAAACAATTGTGATTAAATAAATTTCCCCGTCTCCCAAAGGTTGAATAACCACTGATAAATAATTCCTAGATGCTTCAGCATCCACTATATCTATTCTTTGAGGGTTTCAAAGTGTTAGAATACCTCTTGTTGTTTTGTCTACTTTGACTTCTAGAAATTCATATCTATTAAGCCATTTGTTATGTATTTATCTTTGTTGGGACTTAGAAATGTCATATTTTCATCCACCTTTTTCTTCACTATTCCTTACATTTCATCATCCCATTAACCTTTTATCATATCATTTTCATACATACATTTGGGTTTCACCTTCTTATTTTCCATTTTATTCATTTTTGTATTACAAGTGAATTTATGATTAAATATTAGAAAATATACATATTTTTATATATATCTCAAGAATATGTGAGTTTTGTGATGTGTAGGAAATATGTGAAGAATTAATTCAAAGAGACTTATCCATATCTCCTCCACCATATTAAGGAGATAATTATGCAAGCCTATTCCTAAGGAGAAAAGCATGGAGGATTTGGTTGGCATAACTTATCCAATTCCTAAGGAGAAAATCATGGAGGATTTGGTTGGCATATCTTATCCAAGATATGTGAGAGATTTGTGGAGGATTCAAAGGGATCATATTTTGTAATAAAGGGAAAGTAGTTAAAAATGCTTGAGAGATTTGTGGGATCATATCTTCTAATAATGGGAAATTAGTTGAGTGTGCTTGAGAGAATATTGGATATGTAATTATGAGATGGTTATCTTCCTCGTGTATATAAGAGAGTGCTCTCTCTTCATTTTGATATAATGAATAATGGAAAGAATTCTTAGTTTTTCATCTTTTATTGTTATGCTTTCATGATTTGTAATTTAATTCTTGTAATATAATTTGAGATAGTTCTATTGTTGTGAGCTCACATATGTTGTTTGTCATTCACTTCTTCACATGTTGTATTGCTTTTCTTTTATGCAATTTCCTGCTTTCATAGTTAATGTTTTAGCCTTCTTAGATTAATTTGATTTCAGTAATTTAGATTAGATTAGATTAAATTAGTTACACTTCGGTCCTGCATATATAGTGCATGTGCCTCGTAAGTTTACGAACTTCGGATTGACAAATTAAATAGTTGGGCAAGTACTACAACAGAATTAAACGAACATAGTTTCACCCAACATTTTGGCACCGTTGCCGGAGAGGCACGATGGATGGAAGTTTAGTTTGATTTTTCATGCAAGTGTGTTTAGACATGTTCCTAACTCCGAGGTGTTAAGGCAGTAATACATGGGGAATAGCCTATGCATCGCATTCGAGATACCGTAACGGGCTCGACCTCTTCTGGATTAGGGCATGTAGGGTGTGTTTACATTTATGCAAGTGTGAATTTCAATTTCTGCAAGGGTGTTTGATTTTCGCAACTGTGAAGAGTGTTTGATGAATTCATGGTTCATGGTTGTAATTGAAGAATTAAATTACTAAATTAATGAGCAGGCCTTGTAAGAGGGTTTAATTGAGTACTGAATTCAAGATTATTTCTGTGGTCCTTTTGTTTTTTTAGTGTGCTGATTTTTTGTTTTTAGAATCTCTTTCAACATGGTTCTATAATGAGTGTCAGCTTGGAACTACTCACTCAGATCCTTGCAGAAGTCAGAATCTCCTCTTCCCTGGAAAAGGAGATCTTGACAAAAAATGAAAGTTCAACTACTCCCCAAGAAATAAATGAAGATTCAACATCTGAAGGATCCTGCGTATCTGATGGTGAACAATCATTCGAACAAGAGATCGGGGAAGAAGAACAACAGATCGGAGAAGAAGAACAGGAGTTCCAACATGATATGAGTGAGAGAAATTGTGCTTATCAAAGCTTTATCGAACAATGGTTCCAGGTAAGTACTAGATTAGATTCATCTTTTATTTTTTAGTTGATTTGCAGTTACAACAACTAGACTCATCCACTCTCGAATACTTTCATTTTTCATTTGAAAAATTGCTACTGAATCTATTGTTGTTATTGCTACGTGAATGGCTTCATTGGAAGTTTAATTACACGCAACTAATTTTTTCCTAATTAGTATAGAGTAGATAGGCTTTCATTTTTAATTTTTGCTTTCATTTTCAGTTTTGCTTAGAATAAGTATGCTCTCCTTCGCGCTTCGTGCGATCGCGAGGATCAGAAAATAGAGATGATTTAGACTAATTTCAAGAATAAATAAATGTTTTGCAATATGCTTGATCAAAAACATCTTTCAATATGCAAATCATCGTGTCCTTTTGTTTAAAAAAAAAAAAAAAAAAAAAAAAAAAAAAAAAAAAAAAAACAACAACAACAAACACAACAACAACTAAATCTAAGAGAAAATTTAGTTTCTTCTAAATTTTAGTTTTATTTAAAAATAAAATAAAAATTTAAAGCTAACCTTTTTTGTAACGATAGGGTTTAATTCATTTTTTTTAGACTTAAAATAAATAAATAAATTTCACGACCAACAATAAAACCAATCATTTTATTTTCTTTATTATTTATTTATTTATTATATTATATTATATATATATATATTATATATATATATATTATATATATATATTATATATATATATATATAATCAATGAACCACTTCAATATAAAAAAAATAAATAAAAAATAAAAAACACATGCAAAGACAAATGCATACGGTCGAGTGTTCAACCTACTACCAACGAAAGCTCTTAAGGAACGAGGCCTTCACTCTGCCCTCCACCGCGTACACCTTGTAGCTTGCAACCCTCTTCCTTCGCTTCACTTTAGGGTCAATTAAACTCCAATATTTCGCAGATTTGCTTTTTGAATTCTTCATCCCATTGAAATTGTTTGCACTGTTGGCACTCTGATTTGGATTCGGCATGTGATTTGGCTCGGGCTCAGAGTACGCTTGGCTGTGAGCAAAAGCAGTGTAATTTCCATCTCCATCTCCATGGCAGGAATTCATCTGGATCATGTCGCCAGATCAACAACGGACGTCCAACGCCTTGCAAGCTTTTATCAAGAGGTTTTCGGGTTTCAGAGAACTGATATTACAAATTTCGGGTTCGAGGTTGCATGGCTTAGTACTGTTCCACCCTTGTTTTCGTTGCACATTATCCAAAAGAATCCCAACTCAAATCTACCTGAAATCCCACACAGCGCAGGCCCTGATGTTAAAAAGGATCTCGCACTTCTGACACACGACCACCATTTTTCTTTAGGTGTGCCTGACTAGGATGGTTTCGTCAAATCCCTGAAAAAAAGGGAATCCCATTTCATGACGTAACACAACAGGAAGGAAAAATCAAGCAAGTATTCTTCCATGATCCTGATGGGAATGGAGTGGAAGTTGGGAACTGGCCCAAACGCCAATAAGGTGCATATTTCTGCTCCACTCAGAGGATTTGCGATTTAATTGGTGGATTGATGTTACTACTAGTTTGTAGTTGTAGTTAGCAAGATTATCCAACCCTGAGGCTTGAAACTGTTAGGTTCTAGTTTCAGATATACGAGGTACAGTGTAAGACACGAGAGGTTTCAATTTGGTGATCATCCAACTATAAATACTATTATGAAGACAGAGGATTTTGAAGTGTGTTGAACACCTGCAAATCTTGTTAAATTTACTACTGTCATTTTTTTTCCTAAAATATCATGATTCCTCGAATATTTTCATCATAATAATCCTAGCAAACTATTTTATTAGTTTCTAAAAAAAAAAAAAAGATAAAAATAAAAATAAAAATAAAACAAAAAATAAAATAAAATTGCCCAAACTAACTACTTGTTCCCTCACAAATACAAAACCTTTTCAACTGTTTTAAATCACTTTTCTTGCAACCCAATAAAAACATTTTGAAAAAGTATTGCACAATCAATGAGTACATTGCATGGGGACATGCAATATTTCTAGTTGGGGGGGAATAAAAGTATGTTGGATTTTTTTTGTGAATTTGTGGGCAAAAGTTAGGATGCATATACTAACAAGTGAAATGAGATTGGTGTTATGTGCAGGTCAACAAGAAGCTTATGCAGAAAGCTCAACATTACAATGCGACACCCTTTTCATCCACAATTAGTGTAACTTCGAAAAATAATTTTAAAAAATGGACATTTCATAAATTCTTGAAAATGAGCTAATTTGTTGTCACTTCATACAGGAATGATTAATGGAGATGGCAAACAAAGGTGACAATTTTTATGCAGGAATGGTGCTAAGTTTTTCGGAGTATGCAAAAGTGATTTTTTGAAATCACAATGAAACATGCATCATTGGACGCTTGAAGGAACTAATTCTTCACTGCACATATCATGACATTTTCCACTACACAAAAATCCTTTTGCGTCATGACTACTCACCTTTTTCCTTCCAAACGCCTAGACCATCCTTCTGTTGAAGCCTATCTTCCATTTCCTTATCTTTCACGACTTCATGCACGCCTATTTTTTTGAATCGCATACATCCCTTTATCCTTTTCAGTTTATTTTTGCCTTCTAGTTTTCCTTCTGAATAAAACTCATTCCCTTTCCATGATTACATTACCTTGTTTTCCTAGTCATAATGATCCACACTGCTTAACCGTGAGTTCTTTCCATTTATATTCCTACCAAATCTTTTTGTACAAACTCGTGTTGACTGATGTGGGATTCCTTAAGCCCACCTTTCAACAAGTCTTGCCCCATCGACATCAGCACCTTATCTGGGAAATAGACTAGAGTTCCTTTTGAGTACCTAGAAGCTTGCATGCCTTAATGGCAAGTTCTCTCATTGGCGATCATGGGAATACATCAATGTCCCTTGATCTTCAGATCATGCAAGTGGCTCGACCTCGACACATCCATTCGCACTTCGCAAGATGTACTCCGGTACCTTGGCACTCATTGACATCAATGGTGAGTTGCCTCGCATTGGTTAACGACATACATCAATGGCCGTAATCCAATGATTTCTATTCATGCTCGACATCGACACATTCATTCGCATGTTTAGAATTGTACCATCGGGTTTGTAGCGGGTGAAGACTATACACTTTTTCACGACTCCCTCAACAGTTACAACAGCATGCATTCTGATCTATGAGAGTACCACAGTTCCACTTTCAACATTTATCTTATCCATGATTCAGCATCAGCAGTTCAGATTCCTTCATTTCCCAAGATCCAGTAACAACAACATCAATCACATTTTCCTAATCCAGCAGCAGCAACAGCTACATTCCTATTGCATAATTCATCATTCTTGGGTAAGTAGAGGTATGTTGTTTTCTAATCTTTAATCATGCAATTCCTTATATGCTAACTTGAATATTTTGGAAAATTCCCTCACCATGCTACATTTCCTTTCATGAGCCATGTCAAGTTGCATGAGGACATACAACCCATTCAGTTCAGGGGGGGAGAACTATATTCACTACATATTCACTTCCATGATTCAATTTATTCACCACACTACATATTCACTTCCATGATTCCATTTATTCACCACTATCACTCCATTTTTCTCATTTACCATTCAACAACATTTATTTTCCAATGATACTTTGTTGCACTTTGGCATGCTTCATTAATATTACAAAAGGGCTTTGTTATGCACATTATGATTTCCAGTGAGTGTTTACATTATTATTGAAGAAAAGAGAACAGAAAATGAAAAGAATGTTGTTAACACAAGAACCAACATTCTTTGTATTCATGGTTGTCACACAAGAACCAACCATAAGAGAATGTAAATTGTTACTCATGTCTTTCACATATCCTGGAAACATTCATTATTAAAGACATTATCATGTAAATCCAAAGTTCAAGATGCCAAATGTTCTTAAAGAGACCCATGCATGGTTGCATGAGGACATGCAACAAGTTCAGTTGGGGAGGATGTTGGGACTCAGAAATGTCATATTTTCATCCACCTTTTTCTTCACTATTCCTTACATTTCATGATTCCATTAACCTTTTATCATATCATTTTCATACATACATTTGGGTTTCACCTTCTTATTTTCCATTTTATTCATTTTTGTATTACAAGTGAATTTATGATTAAATATTAGAAAATATACATATTTTATATATATCCCAAGAATATGTGAGTTTTGTGATGTGTAGGAAATATGCGAAGAATTAATTCCAAGAGACTTATCCATATCTCCTCCACCATATTAAGGAGATAATTATGCAAGCCTATTCCTAAGGAGAAAAGCATGGAGGATTTGGTTGGCATATCTTATCCAATTCCTAAGGAGAAAATCATGGAGGATTTGGTTGGCATATCTTATCCAAGATATGTGAGAGATTTGTGGAGGATTCAAAGGGATCATATTTTGTAATAATGGGAAAGTAGTTAAAGATGCTTGAGAGATTTGTGGGATCATATCTTGTAATAATGGGAAATTAGTTGATAGTGCTTGAGAGAATGTTGGATATGTAATTATGAGATGGTTATCTTCCTCATGTATATAAGAGAGTGCTCTCTCTTCATTTTGATATAATGAATAATGGAAAGAATTCTTAGTTTTTCATCTTTTATTGTTATGCTTTCATGATTTGTAATTTAATTCTTGTAATATAATTTGAGATAGTTTTATTGTTGTGAGCTCACATATGTTGTTTGTCATTCACTTCTTCACATGTTGTATTGCTTTTCTTTTATGCAATTTCCCGCTTTCTTAGTTAATGTTTCAGCCTTCTTAGATTAATTTGATTTCAGTAATTTAGATTAGATTAGATTAAATTAGTTCCACTTCGGTCCTGCATATATAGTGCATGTGCCTCATAAGTTTACGAACCTCAGATTGACAAATTAAATAGTTAGGCAAGTACTACAACAGAATTAAACGAACATAGTTTCACCCAACAATCTTATTTCTTCTATTGAGCATTTAGTTTCCTGGAATAAAATCAAATCAGGTTTCTGTTCTTTCGTTCTATTGTTAAGATTCCTTTGTTTCCTTTTACTTCCTAGACCTCTAATATTCCAAGATGCGAGCTTCATTCAGAAAGATTTGTACAAGAGTAGTTGGATAGATCTTTCATTTTACCTAATTCTATCATCAGTTTTCCACATTTAATCAGTAACTTGTTTTGTTTCTTTCTACCCCTTTTCCTACCTCGGTTTCTGGGAGCTAGTCCTGATGTGGTTTTCATGGTTTTCACCCCTTTGTTGTCCTGACTCTCGAGGTTTCTTTTACCTCTCGACCCTTTTGTTTGAGTTCTCCACAGAAACAGTTGTTGCAGTCTATTGAACTCCTCTTGAGGTAATGAATGCATTCCCTTCGTGGTCCCTTGTTCCAGGAATTTCTCCAGATCTAGATGCTCCCTTTCGAGAATATCCTGCAGTTCATGATCCTCCGTTTCCACCTCACTCGGGGTCATCTCTTGGTCCTTATCATGTTTCATGTTACCCATCATAGTTTCCTTTTGTTGGTTAATATAATGTATCTCCTCCCTTTTTTCTTCCTTTTCCTTCTCCCCTGGGTTGTCCTCCATAGTCCGATTTGCCTCTTCTAACTCCTCTTCTTCTTCTAGTACCTTGTACCTGTTCTGGCTTGTCTGCTTTTCCTCGTTGTTTTTTTTGTAACCTTTCCCCTCCTTTACCTCTATTTCCCACCTTGTGAAAGCTATTAGTTTCTTTCCCTAATGTGACTTTAATTCTGCTCTCAGTATTGTTGTGAGCGCAGTCCTTGAATAGATGCCCATGTTCATGGCATTTACGACATCTGAAAGGAACATGTTCATAGTCCACCGCTTGTACCCATTCTTCATCAAAAACTTCCAAGATCACTTCATCCGGTAGAGCTCCAGAGAGATCCATATCCAAAAATATACGAGCAAAGGAAGTGTACTTTCCCCTTCTAGGGGCCTAAGATATTTTAACAAAACTACCTAGTTTATATCCTATTGTTGATAATGATTATGGTTGCCAATAATCTAGAGGTAGGGAGTAGAGTCGTACCCAAACCAGGACCGAAGTGAAAGTCTCTCTCTCTAGGACAAAATTCATCATCCAAGGCCGCATATAGAGGCCTACAGCTGCATAGAAGTAGGGCCCTCCTTCAAACACCCTATCTTTATCCTCAATGTTAGTGAAAACTACAGTGAAGAAACCCTTTAATCCAAGGTGCAGGTCTATATCCCCTTTGGGTTTCCAATGATTTTTTATCCATGCCTGTAGCGCCTTCTCTGTTGGCCATAACCCCATGAATTTGCAAATGATAGCATAAGTTGTCATAGGATCCCTATGCGCCTGCAGCGCTGGATCACTTAACACCACTTTAGGTGTGATAGTAGCCTTAGGCTTACATGGACCATTTTGTTTTTTGGTTTCTGCATTCTGATTATTTTCCTCTACTCCTTTCTCTCTTATGGCATCTTCCCGCCTATTGTTTTGCTCTTGTGTGTTCCTATTGTCTTGTTTTCCTCCTCCTAAAAAACCTTTTTCAGCCTCCAACAGTTTCTTACCACGACTGGATACTGCTTGACCGTAGGAGGGAGTGGTGCTCCCCCCCTTACGCCCCTCCATGGCATCCACGCTTAATTTTTTCTGTTAACCCTAGCTCTTACCAGTTCCCAAACTCCCCTCGAAGCTGCCCAATAAAGTCAGTCTGGACATTCTAGTAGTGCAATTTTTCAAATTAAAGGTGGATTTTGAATATTTTAGTTGCAATTGTACTAGTTGCTAAGGTCATGATTTTATAAATATACAATTTAAAGTGCAAAAATAAAAAAGGAGGACTATTAATAACACCACTTTTTGTTCATGTGGTTGATTTTCAGATTTTGTAGTGGTATTGATTGCTAAAGCCCTTATTTCAAGCAAGATGTAATTTAGCCCACCACACAACACCCCTACCCATAAAAGGTTGCTAATGTTGGAACCACTTTTTGATTTAGAGATTAATTTCAAGGTTTTCGTTAGTAAGATTATGAGTTTTTAGACTGTGATTGCAAAGTATTTTAATCTTAACATTAAAAATAAAAAATAAAAAATAAAAAATAAAAAATAAAAAATAAAAATAAAAAATCTTGTAGCACCACATTTCAATTCAAGGTTTGTTTTAGTATCTTTTGATGCAAAAATGTTGGGTTTTAGGGCCAAAGTTCTCATTTTGGAGTCACAGTATTAATTAGTTATGTAATTCTAATAATGGTCAAATTGGAGGGGAAAGCCTTGAAAACTAGATGCAAAATAAGGAGCTTAAAACCTACAAAGCCGTCTCATTGGTGTAATCTTTGAACATTGCGCTTGTGCATAACACAAGTATTCTTCAAGATAAAGATGTGCCTTCCTTTCAATATGATTTGTAGAGTAGAGTTATATTTTCTAGTATCAAGATACTTGTAAAGGGAGTCAAACAAAGAACTTTAAAGCACCCTTTGATAGAGAGAAGACGGGATTGGGAATATGAAACCAAAGGTAGTCAGAGGTAAGTGGAGAAGGTGGGGTTTTATTTCTATTTTCAAGCTCATTATTTTCACTTTAAACCAACATTAGGAAAAGGGGCAAATAACAGGGTTGCACTAGTAGTATTGAAAATGTTGATGAAGGTGGTGTTAGAAAAAATGAAGTTAGATCTCTGGGTGATTGGCGATTCCATAGTGGTTATTAACTAAATTATTGGTAGGTTATGATGGATAACATGTTCCTCTTCCCAATCTTAGATCAGCTGAAATAGGTGGAATCATCCTTTTAATGTGTCCTTTCATCATGTGTATGGAGAATTTAATGGAGTGTAGATCTATTGTCCAAAGAAGGTTTGAGTTTGGTATTTAATATAGCTTAGGTACAGACTTAATGGAGTGTATTAATATGCTCAGTCAAATTTGGGAAACCAACCTAACATGGATACATATGAAAGGGGGTGACTATGGTCTCAAAGATTTTTGGTAAAAGAAAGTTAGCCTCTAATAAGGCAATGGGTAGTTTTGGTTGAACAATGTTAGTTGTAGTTTTACTTCTCGCCTATATTTTATATTGACCAATCTCAATAGATGATTTTGATTTTTTATTAAGAAAAGTATTTAGGCCTTGTTTATGGGAAAGGTATGCATTCTATGTTGAATATTGTTTTATCTTTTATTTATTTATTTTTTTGGAGGTGGGGGGGAGTGTAGCTCCTCAAAGTAAAGTTTGGAAGCCTTGCTTTAAAAGGTATAAATCAAGTTTCTAATGGTCTTACTAAGCTCCAGGGATCTTTTTTGATTAGTTGTTTTTGAAATTTTGAAAGATGCATATGTATAATATACATATTTTGTACCTAATAGATTATCACAGCTATTTTATAAGGAAAGAAAGTTTACCATCGCAAAATAAATTCTCAAATATTCTAATCCTTGGATGACATTCTTGGGCACATATGAGCAATTCTAAAATGTTTGGGCCTTACATGATGTGCTTACTTTCCATTCTCTCATCCTTCACCTACTTTGAACCATCCCAATATTTACTCAGATTGCTCACAAACATAACAAAGCAGGGTGATTAGATTCCTTAACAACATAAACACCTTAATAATAAGGATCCTCTCAACCTTTCTCATATTTGTAAGCAAGTGTTTCTTAACACATAAAAAATTGTCTTGAAATAGAAAACTACCACATAAGTGAATAACAGGGAATCCAAGAGGAGTGGTTGTGTCAATTAATTCCATTTAAAACTTAAGAACAATAAGCATAGATCCAAACATAGATGTTGATGGGCCATTCTATACGATCTTCTATGTGTAGGTTGGGTATACACACAAAACCTGATGTATGGGACCACAACCCATAACTATCCACATAATATATATTTACGTGATCAAATGCACAAAGTTAACTCCCACGAATCCAAGGTAGTTGGTTAGTTGATACTTCATTTTGGTTGACTCTCGTCATGGTTAGCTCCCTTTCATGTGTTTGACAAGGTGATTTTACAATAAGAACCATAGGTTCCAACCACCCCCCCCCCCCCCCCACCCCCACCCACCCCACCAACAACCAAAAAAGAAGGAAAAATGAACTTGAATGATAAATCAAGTAACATGATGTCCTTCCTTAATTTATCAAGGAATATAAATGTCAATAACCAAATAAATTAATCCATGCATGCATAGAAACATTTCCACCTCCAAACAAAAACTCTCTAATAGTTGGCATTCAATTAGTGGTACAATAACACCTCTTGGAACGAAATCTAAAATATCTACTACCTTAACAATATTCTTCAGTAAATTTACTTTGAAATCAATGAAACAATGTATGCACCATACTGACAAACAAGAGCATATGCAAATATGATCATAATAATATCAAAATTCTAAACTATTGTCCAATAATTCTTGGTTGATCAGTCGATTAAACAACAAGATAAGATAGTCTCGATCAATTTAGATGAATAGACGTTAATACGTCATTGATAACTAGTCTTTTCACGTCACATAGACAATCTATGTCAAAGAAGGATCTCAAGGGTCTAAAAATCATCAAATCAATGCATGTTGTGTAACAAAACAATTCTTAGTCACTATTTTTATTAGTATCCTCCATAACTAATAGTGGTCACTCCTATTTAATGACATAGAAATCTTGAGGACAAACCTTTAGTCTTTAGTTTGCGACATCAAATCAAACTAGTCCCAGCATACCCCAACACTTCATGCTTAAACATATAAGGCTAACTTAGTTTAGCCAGTTCTTAATAACATGTCCTAGTTGATACAACATGTCTTGGTTGGTTAAATGACTAAGCATCTCGATTGGGTTTAATCATCAATAAACATTAATAACACCCCCTTTAAACACAATGAGAGATCAATACAATATAATACAATAGGTCATAAGGCACAACTTGAAAACTATATCATTGTTTAACAAAATATATAGTCAAAGCTTAGTTGACCACTATAATTGATCAACATAGATATCAAGGAGAATTGCATTGATGTATAATCAATGACATACATTTGGAGGAAGTCCTGACGAACTTATTTGAATTCAACCATAACTAATCATCGATCCAATCACAATCGACCTTAGTACTTGCCACTAGTAAAAAATTATGTCACTTATGCCTCTTTTGGACTCTTCTATAGAGACTTATAAGTACTTCCATCATTCCAACAATGTCAATTCCTAGACAAATTCCTTCATTCTCTATTATCGTGATTCCAATATAAAAAAAAGGCTTTGTCCATACAAAACGAAAGGTCTATACTTAGTTTTCTACTCAACAAAAGGTTCATGACAACCTTGCAAATCAATAACACTTTCATCTACAACAATATTTTTAATTTTGGCTATCAACTAAATATTTAGTCAACTCAATAGAACCATTTGTAATTGATTACTCTTCCTGCAACTCAATTTGATGACTTCCACTTGCACAAAAAAATAAAATCAATGTTCAGTCGTCATTGTCAACTTTAAATCCCATCATATTTAAGGTCTCCTCTAATTAAACTTAGATGAGGAATAACTTGAACAACAATACAATCTTCACTCTTCCCAAGTCCATTGCTAGTATAACTCATCTTACTCAATATTTAAGACCTAATACTTACAATGCGTTTTTTGAATATAAGAGAAGTCATAGCAGTAGCAGCTTGAGAAGATGCCATGCCACAAACATCTTCCTTCTCACAAATAGCAAGGCTATAAGTAATTTATTAGATGCATTGGCCTAATAAGTAGCTTAACATGGTTTTTCAAGTATATCATCAATCTTCTCAACATTCACAACAATCTACATTCAATTGAATTCAAGTTCTAGACCTTGTTTGCAACCCCACAATCCCTGAAAATTTTCATCTATTTCATCCATTTACAACAGTGAAAATCCATAGTATTTCATTGAAATTTGATCCATCGAAGAATCATGTAATGTATGCTTGGAGTAAAGTAACTTCCTTGCAATGCTAGTTAATATAGCACTACAGGAATATAGGCTAAAACTCCAATTCAGAATACACTTTCTTCATCCCATCAAGATAATCCTTGAGTCCAAGAATATTAATATAAGATATTTCTTTTAACTTCATCCTTTGAATCATCAAGTAGATATGAGTTATCCATAAACTCTTCCATAAGGTTTTGAAAGATATGTTCCAATATTTTTCTATGATAAAAACTTCCTGAATTCTTCGTCTTATTTATGCAAGATAGAAGTCCAATATTCATCTACAATAATACTTGGCTTGCACTATTGCAACCTCTTAATGGTTTGACCCTTCCCATTAATCTCTTGATGAAGTTAAGAAACAAAATTTCCCAATCCAAAAATGGTTTCTTTATGGGAGACAAGTTCTAACCTTCTCTCTTTCTCTAGATAAACTCGTTGAACAACACCCATATTTCCAACATAGTGTGCGAAAAGAAAAAAATTCAAATGTGTATCCAATCAATTCACAAGCAAGTTATCCTTACATGAATTACAAGTTACATTTGTACCCAACATAAAATATGGAATGCATATTGGGGGTAGTATTCCATGCATCCAAATGGCCATGCCTCAAAGATGAGTCTTTGACAAAATTATGCCAAGGCACATGAAATCATACAACAAATTGGCAATAGGCTTAGACAATTATACATATCATCCTTCATTTCTACTTGAATCTACCCAAATCTTAGTCGATCTTTCTAGGCACTTCAAACCATACACCAAATGTCTCCATGAGGCTCTAGAGCTAATGTAAAGTGTTGTTTCCTAATGATCTTACAAATCTGATCAAAGTATGCACCAAATAATGTGCTACACAAATTTGGCATTGGTAAGATAATTCTAAAGATTACAAGATCCCTCTAGGGAATGCAACATAATAGGAAAACTTAACACATCATAGAAAATATGTTATAGCTTCAACGAGGCCACAAACTTCTTTGGAACTCAGTTCAATTTTAGAAAAACATTTGATCGAGAATCAAATGGCTCTTAAACGATGTTAAAACAAGGAAATATAATAGAAGTGAATAACGTAAATCCAAGAAAAGTGATGATGTTAATAGACACCAATCACCACTTGAGTGCAACTGGCTCCAAAGAATGATGATGATAGATTAATCTATAAGATTTTTTACATATAAGTTTGGACTTAGAAGTTAGACTATGAGAGAGTGTCTTTACATTGTGTAGTTTGTCTTGAGACAAGACACATTGCCCCAAATGACCTAGGAAGAACAAGAGACCTCAAGGTAAATCCACTTAATGGATCAATTCTAAGGTAAATCATTAGTTTGTTTTGCATCCCAATGAAAAGACAACATCGATAGATCCTCCAATTCAATCGTAGCCAATATCTCCATAAATTGAGTAAGAAATGGAAACGTATAGCCCAAAGAAAGAGGAATTCATCCATCCTGATTTGGGGTAGGAAACATAATTTGGTGAATTTCATGACCAATGTAAGTAGGGATAATTAAGTTGAGGAATATGGTACTCTCAAACATGCATAACTAGTGGAACATGACATTTTAGGATTCATAAAAATAATAAGGACTTTGGCAAACGTAAAATAAGTATGAACAAAAGTGAAAAAGAAGAAGAAATGCCCATCAACATCTCAACCAATAGTGTCAAGAAGTAAGTCTCACAATCCAGTTTAGTGATTGACATCCAATGACTGCCTTATCCTAGGTTCATGATGTGTTATTTATATGTGACTCGTTGTAACTAATTGGTGAGAATTTAATCATATACATAGTGGGATATTAAGGAAATGACTAGAGAGGTTTGATCTCCCCCCCCCTTGTTCTTTAAAAGAGGTATGATTGTGCGATAAATTTGAATCTTGTTGTAGTAAAACACTTTTGATGTATCCCTCGTGTGAGAATTTGTCCTGGGATTGTTTAATATATAATATCTCCTAGTTTTGTTTTTTTTGTTTTTTTGTTTTTTTTTGTCTATATGTAGGTTTAAGTATACACCCAAGCCTTAATGCATTCGACCACAACCCATGATTGTCTACATAATATGGGCCCAAGTAATCAAAGTGGACAAAGTAAACTCCCATGCACCCAAGGCAGTTGGTTGGTTACTAATCCATCTCAATTGACTCCCATCATGGTCTACTCGCCCTCATGTGTTCAATCGGTGTACAATCATAAGCATGTGATCTAACAATTTTAGGGGCACATGGTAATGTTTCTCATGTCTTGATATTTACATCGATCTTCAAATACTACCTATTATAGTTGGCCATTTGACTAGCAATTAAATGTCAGTCTCATAGTCCATCCATTTCCTTTTTTAGATTATATTTTGAAAAAAAAATTATGTTTTTATATTTACTTTCATATAAACTTTTTGATTTATTTCACAAAGAGTCCATAGTTTTGAAATGCATTTTGCATTTTAATGTGATTCTAAGATTTATTAACTTAATACAAGAAGAACATGAAATAGTAAGTTACATAACTCCATAGAATATAAACCCTTAAAAACCTTACTTGGGCTAATTATCCATTAACCTCATAAACCCTCATAAATAAAGGAGTTGTTATAAAGTCTAACTTAGGGATCAAGGAGTCATTTTCGACATTGACTTACCAATAAAGATAAATTTGATCTCAATTAAAATAGTCATGGTTTAGACTATCATCCAGTATTTGAATTATTTTAAATAGATATACCACAGTATGTCAGTGTCCCATTCCACCAATAGGTGTCCATCTATTGATTTTTTTCATTTATTTTTTAACCAAGACTCGTGAATATTTGTATTAAAGGTGGTTGAATATGGAAAAATATTTAATATAACGCTGACAAGTTGTTACAAAAGTCTTGTTAGCATCCATATAATTTTTTTCATTTCTTTTTTCAACCTTGTTGTTGCTACAAAAACACTAACATCGCAGGTAGCCTCTAAAACACATTCAAAATACATGTAGATTTGTAAAACACAATAAAAAGTTTGTTGTTGTTGATCAATATTTGGGGAATTTGATGATTGATCTTCTTCCTTTGGATCTTTGGTTGTTGTCTTATTTTATACTCTTTTGCTTGCTCCTCCTTGCTTATTTTCTATATAGAGCACCTTAACCTATAACACTAAACTTCAATTATCATATTTTTTTCTCCCACATTCCTCCAAAATGGCCATTATTTTCTCATGTTGATTTTGTTGTCTTTTTATAGATTGTGAATCATGACAAATATGGTTATGAGGGAGATACCACTATTCTACAAGGTCTCATTGTGCATCCTTAAGGCCCTGCAAATTCCATATAAATCATTATGGTCCATGATGCCCTAAAACTAAGAAATTGATGATTGATTTTTGCAAAGGCTAAGGAAAACCAAAATGTCTATGGAAGTACCAAATTAAATGTTGCACATGTTGAAAATATCTATTAGGGAACAATTCCATAGGAACTAATGACTTTCATAGTGGGGTATAACTATTATATCAACTTCACCTAGCCAAAAGAGGAGGTTACTATTGAATTTCCAAGCCTCATAAAAAAAGAGAAAGCACAAACTAACCAAAACTAGAAAAAAAAAAAAAACAAGACCTAAGAGACCTAACAAACCTTGCTTCCAATCTTGAACTATCAACTTGCCACCAAGACATGGAACCAAAGTGTCTAGATGTAACAAAGACGAGAGAGAGTGAAGAAAATGGGACTATGAGACAAAATAAAGGGTCGAAACCTATAACATCCCCTAAAGTATTCCAGGCCCTAAAGTATGGGTTGGACATGATGATTTAGAAAGGAATGGTAAATGCCACAATTGAAGGAGAATCATTGTTAGCCATCCAAGGGGCACGTAGGTTGCAATGTAGCACACAGTTAAGCAAAGTAACACAATTTTGACACTTGGCCAAGTTAATCCAACACACACAAAAACATATGGAGGTGTTGAAGACCATGGAGTTTACCCTAGTCTGATGATCCAAGTGGATCTTCAGAAAGTACCAGTGGCATGGTAAAAAGGCTCATAACTCAAAGTGGCAGAATCTAGATAAACTTAGCATCGGATCGAAGTGCTCGTCATCTTGATTCCAATGGTGTGAACGACACTCAAATCTGAGTTCATATGAAGAAGTTAGAGCAAGTCAAAGATTATGTTTGACTTGTCTTGGTGGCAGGAGGAGATGACCTGGCAAAAGTCTCAGCGAATGGGGAAGTGCCAAGTGGCAGGTTGCCATTAGCCCTGCATATCGCAAATCGCAGCAAGAGGAAGAAGCGGCTTAAGGAAAATCAACCCTCGGTAAGTTGTGATGCGATAACCGCATATCGCAATCACAAAAAACAAGTGTTAAATAATTAGCCCCTGGTAGAGCCAAGGTTGCGATGTGATCAAATCGCAGCAGGAGCAATCATATGGAGTACCACCCCAGGATCAGCCGATTGTGATTTGCGATGGGCTTCAGACCCAATATTTTATACGCTATGTTTCATAACCACAACAGGTTTGCTGCTATCGCAAAGGTTTGGGTCGATACGTTGATGGAAAGGGTCGCTTGCGATTTGCGATGGGGGCTTCCGAACACAATACTCTATGCATTATGTTTAATAATCCTAGCGGGTTTGTTGTTATCGCAAAAGTTTGGGTCGATACACCAATGGAAAGCGCTGATTGCGATTTGCGATGGGGGCTTCTAGACACGATACTCTATGCATTATGTTTAATAATCCCGACAGGTCCATAAAGCACCTGATGTATGGGTGTTGGGTTTGTCCACTGATTGCGGGGAACGTCGATAGTAATGTTGCCGAGTTAAATGCACAATTTACAAGTAGTTTTGCCATATTTGTAAGGTTGTTGCCATGCCTTATTTAGGCCCAAGAACCTCTATTGGGAAACAAACTCACCTGCTTAACTTGGTCTATGGTTGGAAACTACTCGGGTATTGAGGGATTTGCCACCATGCTTATATAAAAGACCATTTGTGTCAGAAGAAGGGGAGGTTTGGCCGATTAGCTTAGAAGCCATAGTGCACAATAGATCTTGACCTGGAAGCAGGTCAGGACCTCGCCTTAAGCATCAGGGAGGTTCCGAGAAGTTGCAGAAGGCCTGATTATCCAAATTGGGTGTTTGGAGAGGTGATTTTTCATGATTTTTCGCCAGGATCTCAATGGTACTGTCTGTTTCTGAAGTTGGGCTCTCCATTCTTCATCCATCTTCTAGCTTGGAGGTATAAGGATTGTAAAGAATGTTGCTTATACTTTTATTTCTTTTTATGCCACTTAATGAAAGAAGGTCTCCCCACTATTGAGCAAGGCCTGGAGACGTCGTCCAAATTGGACAAACTCCATAATCAAATCATTGTGTCATGGTTTTCATGTTTTTTGTGTTATTTCTGCATTGTTTTTCGTGACTTTAAGTTCCATGGTTAATAAGCTTTATTTCATGTAACTTTGATGCATCTATAAGTAAAAGATCTTGGATCAAGTGGTATCAGAGAAGGTCTTTGTTGATGTGACTTGCATGAGTATATGTTAACCCGGAACAAGCTGTTAAAAGGAGAAGGAACGCTTAATTCCTTTGATCCTGAAGTAGGACATTCACAATGAAGAAGAAACATGGCAAATGAAGAAGCTCGTTGGGAAGAAGAACATAATTTCTACAAGGTATTCTACAATATGGCTGAGAAAGTGGACAAATTGTTTTCAGAGTACGAGAAGGCCCTCTAGCATGAGAAGAAAGATGTAGATGATCGCGCATCGGCACATCAAGGAGATGGTGGAGAAGATCCCCCTTCCTCTCCTTCTTCAAGTGATAGTTCTCATCACTCCAATCACGACTCCATACATAAATTTAAGGAACCTTTCCTTAAACTAGATGTAAATTTTGACTTGCCTGTGTATGTTGGAGAGTGTAATGCAGAAAAACTCAACAATTGGATTAGGAAGATTGAGGTCTACTTTCAGGTCCAATAGATTAAAGAAGATGAGGCAAAAATCTAGTTGGAATCCCTTCGACTGAGTGGCATCGCTTTCATTTGGTGGGATAACAGATTGCAAGGCAGCAAAAAAATGGGTAACCTTCTTCCTTCATGGTCAAATTTTGTTTCTGCATTGAAGAATCAGTTTTACCCTATGGGATATAAACAAAAAGCATTAATGGAATGGCAACACCTAAGGCAAAGCAAGGGTCAAAATGTGCAAAACCTCACCGAATAATTTAGGAAACAAGCATTCAATTTGAGCATTCCATTAGATTCACCAGATATTGTAACTAAGTATATCGATTCCTTACATAGTTACATACGACATTCATTATTATTGTTCAAGGTTGCTACTATCGATGAGGCCAGCGTGAAGGCCATGCATCTTGAGAGCAGGGAGATGCATGAACAAAATGACCACCCAAAAAGAGCCGCAACAAATAAGAGAAGAGGAGCAAAGTCCTCTTGTACACATTGTGAGAAAGAGGGACACGATGAAGAGAATTGTTGGAAACTGCACCCTGAGCTGAGGCCTAGGAGGAATGACAGAAGGGAGAGGCAAAAGACAACTACCACCCTGCAACAGGATCACGAGTCTGAATCAGAGGAAGACGAGAAGGTCACAGTTGCGAGATTTACCCGAGGTAGACCAATTGACCTGGGGTCAAATTTTGGTGATGAAAGGAAGATTGCAACTCTTGGGATCATAGCATATGGATCCATCGATTTGGGTTCCAATTCGGGCGATGAAACAAAGGTCTCAATAGATATTTTACAAAGGTGTAAAGGACACCCAATGCAGCATGGCTCCAGGAACTTGAGGAGATCAACCAAAGCATTCAAGTAGAGAATATTGAGCTAAGGAGATTCCTACAGGAAGCCAAAAAGGAGAAACAAAGGTTGCTATGCCAGTTGCAAGCCATGTACGAAGCCTTGGAAAAGCTGCAGCATAACTGCCTTGAGGTAAAAGGTGACTCTTCAGCTTCGTGTACCTTTCTTGATGGTGATTTCGTTGTTTTTGAAAAACATACTACAAGTATCAGATCCAAACCGTTGAAGAAAATGGGGTATTAGGGGAAGGGCCTCGACATTAATGGCTAGGGCATCATAAATCCCATCAAAGTGGAGGAATTGCCTTGTCATGCAGGACTCGAGTATGTCAGGAAGGAATTTGGGGAATCCTCCAAAATAGCCAGTGACCTACCGACGACAGATGATGAGGGCATCTCACCACATTCTAGTGACAGTGAGGGATCCATAAATCCTTATTAGAGGCACATCAGGGGAAATCAATCCAAGACGATTTAGAAAGTTTGGAGGAGAAATAATTGTGGTATTCATTGCAATGAGGTGGGACACCAGGGAGCCACATACAATTTGTTTCATGCAAAGAATGTATCGATAAAGAAGTCAACAGGTGAAAATGATCAACAAACGAATCCACCACATTCATGGCGGTCTTCTTTATTAAGTAAAATATGGTTTTTTTAGATACAGTAGCTTGTTATGGCCATGAATTGTAAATCATGTGTTGCAAGTAAATGTAAAAGTGATGATGTGTGTTTCCATTACTTCAAAACACAACGATGATGTTTGTGGCCTTTTCGTATGAGTAGTTGAGGTATTGGTGTTTTATTATGTAATCCTTAACCAAAGAGTGTGTGCTATAAACTTTTGGTAGGTGAGGGGTTTCTTGAGTCATGCATGGTTTGTATATGATTGCAAAGGATATAACAGCTTTGCGTCCAGGTGGTTGAAAGTGTGGATTGGCGAGGACGCAACCAGTGTGCTGGGTGTGTTAATGTTTTTACATTCCTGTGGGCTTCAAAAGGAATGTATCTGAGTAAAGTTAGATGGATGAAGAAAAAGATGAGGGAGAAATTTCATCACTTGCCAGTTGACTAATAGGGATTTTGGCGATCCAAAAGCTCTTATTGGGGAGGATTGATCCAGGTGGATCTTCAGAAAGTACCAGTGACATGGTAAGAAGGCTTAAAACTCAAAGTGGTATAATTTGGATAAAATTAACATTGGATCAAGTTTCTCGTCATCCCAATTCCAACGATGCAAATGACACTCAAATCCGAGTTCATATGAAGAAGTTAGAACAAGTCAAAGTTCATGTTTAACTTATCTAGGTGGCAAGAGGAGATGACATGGCAAAAGTCTTAGCGAATGGGGAAGCGCCAAGTGGCATGTTGCCATTGGTATCACATATCACTAATTGCAGCAAGAGGAAGAAGCGGCTTAAGGAAAATCGTCCCTAAGCAAGTTGTGATGCGATAATCGCATACTACAATCGCAAAATGCAAGTGTTAAAGAATTGGCCCTCGACGGAGCCAAGGTTGCGCTGCGATCAAATTGCAAATCGCAGCGGGAGCAGTCATATGGAGTACCACCCTAGGATTCGTCAATTGTGATTTGCAATGGGCTTCGGACCCGATATTTTATACACTATGTTTCATAACCCCGGTGGGTTTGCTATTATCGCAAAGGTTTGGGTCGATACGCTGATGGAAAGCGCCGATTTTGATTTGCGATGGGGGATTTCAGACTCGATACTCTATGCATTATATTTAATAATCCTGGCGGGTCCACTGTTTATCGCAAAGGTTTGGGTTGATACGCCAATGGAAAGCGTTGATTACGATTTGCGATGGGGGCTTCCGAACCCGATACTCTATATATTATGTTTGATAATCTAGCGGGTCTGCTATTATCGCAAAGGTTTGGGTCGATACATCGATGGAAAGCATCGATTATGATTTGCGATGGGGGCTTCTGGACCCGATACTCTATGCATTATGTTTAATAATCTAGCGGGTTAGCAAAGTGCCTGATATATGGGTGTTGGGTTTGTTTGTCGATTACGGGGAACATTGATAGTCATGCTGCCGAGTTAAATGCATAGTTTACAAGGAGTTTCGCCATATTTGTAAGGTTGTTGCCATGTCTTATTCAGGCTCGAAAACCTTTGTTGGGAATCAAACCCGCCTGCTTAACTTGGTCTATGGTTGGAAACTGCCCAGGTATTGAGGGATTTTCCACCATGCTTATATAAAAATCCATTTGTTTTGGAAGAAGGGGAGGTATGGCCGATTAGATCAGGAGCTGTAGTGCACAACAGACCCTGACTAGCAGTAGGCCAGGACCTTGCCTTGAGCATCAAGGAGGTTTCGAGAAGTTGCAGAAGACCTGATTATCCAAATTTGGTATTTGGAGAGGAGTTTTTGCATGATTTTTCACCAAGATTTCAGCGGTACTCTCTATTTCTGAAGTTGGGCTCCCCATTCTTCGTCCATCTTCCAGCTTGGAGGTATAAGGATTGTAAAGGTTGTTGCTTGTACGTTTATCTCTTTTTATGCCACTTAATGAAAGAAGGCCTCCCCACTATTGAGCAGGGCCTAGAGACGTAGTCCAAATTGGACGAACTCTGTAATCAAATCATTGTGTCTTGGTTTTCATGTTTATTGTGTTATTTCCACATCGGTTAATAAACTATGTTTCATGTAACTTTGATGCATGTATAAGTAAAATGATGCATGTATAAGTAAAAGATCTTGGATCATCCGAAGACCAACGAATGCATTGGCAGACATGGTGGCAAATGAAGGGGTAGGGAGCATCCATACGCTAATCGAAGTGGCGTGGAAGGAGTTGTCAGACGGTTAACTAAAGTATGAATGTTATAAGTTGGTAGAGCGAGATAACTCCACGTCACTAAGGCAGGAAGATAGAGAGGGTGTGGAGCCGAATCATGATGATGACCCACCTGGTTATGCGAATGATTAAACCATCATAATGGAAAGACAAGTAGGGGATAATTGGGATGCGAGAAGAGACATGTGCTTGCAGTATAAAGACAAAATGATGGTTGAATATAGGGAGGAAGGGATTTCCATCGTATTTGATCGTCATTCAAGTCGACTCATTAATAATAAAAGAGAACGATGAGAGGAGTGGGAAAGCTGGACATTAAAAGGGGCGGCTTACAAGAGCATGTTCATGGCAATTATTACTCTGTACAGACCTCTAAGAGGGGCAAATGAAAGGGAGAGTGCCCTGAACAAGCAATAATCTGAGGGGCTGACCCCAAGTGGATGCTCAGGGCACTAGATCCAGTAAGAGGTCACACATGTAGGCGGTGGTGAGGGCTGTTGCGCGACAATCCTACAAAAAGGAAAAGAGATAGTGCAGGTCTGGGAGAATGAGGTTCAAAGGCAACGAAGGGTTATCCCAAACAGTAGAATAGAGGAAGAAGTGGACTGGATTATCGACACCGGGAAATCCAGAACACGGGCGACTATGCACCACAAGACTCTGGAGACCGTACAAAATGTCAAGACTCTAGTGGGGAAGCTACAAGTGGAAGCAACATAGGAGAGGGATAGGAGGCAACTTAAGATAAAGATTTAGTTAAAAGATATTAACCAATGCCTTAATGGAATTGAAGAAGTTTTGAAGGGTATGATGAATATAAAAGAATTGCAGGATGGTAGAATTGGGGATATGAATATTATGTTCTCAATCTATTATAAATATATTGATAAGTGGATATCACGTTGGGGGAAGAGAAAGGGGCTCTGAACCGTCTAAGGAAATATAGAGTTCAAGAGGCCAGCAATGCAGGAGGCCATCTATCGATGGCTCCAAAGGATCCAACAATAGCTCTTGTGGAAGATCTTATTACAAGTCTAGAGATGGCCTCTACCCCAGCTAAATTAGGTTTGTGCATGGGGGAACCTATTGTCAGTTTCTCATGGTGCCGATTAAGCTTTTGTTTAATTTTGTTTTTTCTTCTATAAGCAATATGGTAGTTCTTTGGTTAAGTTTAGGTCTACAGAACAAAGTGGTCAGTATATTTAGATAAGCAGACCTGCCAATATCAGTAGTAGGCAAAGGTAATATTTTGAATTGTATAAGAGATATCAAAGACAAAAAAAATTGATGGCGTGCCTGGATAAGAGTGTGATCAAGACAATCTTTTTTTGCAGCTAATCTGTTTTCCAATCTCACAAACCAGCTGCCATTTTTGTACTTTATGTTTATTTAGTAATATAATGAATCTCTCTCGACTTACCAAAAAAAATAGACACATTATGAGATGGGATCTATTATAAAAATGGTGTTGTTGTTGTTGTTGTGAAGGTGCAACTTTATTTTATGGTGTCAAAAATTTACAAATTGTTTTTCCTAGTTTTATGGGTCGCCCCGTGGGGAAACCAGCCCAATAACACATGTTGAGTGTCTTAAGATTACAAAGATTATTCTTGACTAGTTTTTTTGGCATAATGTACTGATGAATCAAGCCAAAGCTGCAAAAATGCATGGCTTCAAAATGATGGCATCCCTTTGAGGGGCTAGCCAAAATTCTACAAGATTGTGAGGGCAATTCCATAATTTTAAAACAATTCATTTAATGGTAATGAAAGAAATTATATAATTGAAAGTTAGATATACTTATTACACTATTTAGTTCGCGTGTCTATTTTGAAATAGGTATCCAAAATTTTAATTTAATTTATCAATAGTTATTAGATAGATGACAGGGGTTTAACTTCCATGCAATATTCTAGAATATTCTTAATAGTATAAACAAATCAAAAGTTGAGATTTATTTTCAAGCTAGTTATGCTCTTTTTGCCCTTTTAATTAAAATGATTAATTTTAAAAATTGTCATATGAATAAGTGTCATATGAAGTGAGTTATGGGTTTTTGGGCATGTGGTATTGATAAGCCATGGCATTGTAACAAAGTCTATTTACAAATTCAAAATCTCCATGTTTAAATATCATGTTGCATGTTTTTTAAATGTATATATGTTTAGCTTATATATTAATTCTTTTTATAATTAATAATAATAATAATTTAAAATAAAGTTATAATTTAATTAGCCTTGAGGGCTAGCTCAATTGGTCAAGTTGCTCCTCGTCATTGGGAGGTCATGTGGTTAAATCTCCTCAACACCCTTAGGGTTAGGCCTTTTTTTTATTAATTTTGTTCAAAATCCGATACATAGTTTTAAAAATCATAAAGTTTAGGTTATTTAATTTGAAAACACTCAGTGCCTAAAGGGTTTTTCATGCTACTAAATCCATTTAAATATGCATTTCATCTATTAGTTAGACTATGCCATTAATTTATATTACTGCACTAGTTTATACATTTTTCAACTTTAATTACACGATATTTAGAGATTGTTTTTACGTAGGAATTTTTGTGAAATACTAAAATACATATACAAAATGTGGTTTTGTTCAAAATCTAGTACATATTTTTAAAAATCATAAGTTTAAGTTGTTTAATTTGCAAACACTGAGTGCCTCAAAGTTTTTCATGCTACTAAATCCATTTATGCATTCAAAAGTGTATTTTAAACAACAAGAAATCTCAATCCCACTAGAAATTGTATTGTCGAATTCCAACCAAAAAGCCATTTCATCTAAAAGTTAGACTGCGCCTTTAAATTATATGGTTGCACTAGTTTATACATTTTTCAACTTGAATTACACGATATTTAGAGGTCGTTTTTACCTAGGGATTTTGTGAAATATTGAAATACATATACTAAATTTATTACGTTAAGGTTTGCATCTCAAGGGATTTGATCCCTCTCGATGCTTGGTAGATTCATAATTAAGATGGATCTAGGTTGATTTAATTTTCCCCTTTAAATAGGCTATATTCCACATGAATACCATGTGTTCTCAATACCATGGGCCATTTTTTAATTTTTTTATATAGGGTTATTTTTACTTGTTATTTTTTTTTTGACCGAGTTAAAAGGTTTACATTGTACTATACTAATCCCTTTATTTTATTTGTTTTGCTTTGGTTTTTGTTTTTATGTAATATGACTTAGTCAAAATGTTAAACTTTACGTTACAACATCTGCTCGAGAGGGCCTCTCAACGCAATGATATTCAAAGATTGTTTTTACATAGGGATTTTTGTGAAATATGCAAATACATCTACAAAATGCAGTTTTGTCTTTTCAATAAATTCATTATGTATTGCTATGCTTACAAAAAAAATCATAAACTATTTATATGTAATATATTATTTTTTCTAAGTCCCATATATAATAATATTTCTATAAAAATTTGGGACGTTTGCAAAAGTTAGGGTTTTCATTCAGAAGGGAATGGTAGACTCAGTTTAGGCAGCAATAGTGAATTTTCCCCCAAGATTCAAATCTCGACCCTCCAATGGAAAAATAATGGGATATTACATGAAGATCAAAGTGCATGGCAATCAATTTGAATTTGGCATTATTCATAAGATCGATCTTTGCAACTGTCAGCCTTGGGATTTGTTGAGATTTCTGCAAATAACAACCAGAGTATACAAGAAAGAGGAGCAAGAGGAGAGACAAACCCTTGGTCTCATCCTCCTCTGTGGGGAAGAAGGGATCTCTGCAAAAATTGTAGGTTTTCCCCCACCTGATGAAACATGAGCTATGAAAATCGTCTCTATCAAGGCAGGGCCTAGATTAGGCATAACGGTGGGCCATGGAATCCTCATGATACTCCCTACTCCTGTGCGACTGAGCTTAGTTGTTTACGTCAAACATGCATTGGATGCCTTTCGTTGGGATTGATTGATCCGTCAATTGTTGTGGATATTCCACTTGACAGTTTGTCACAACAGATCTAATAATAATATATTAAAATTCTTTTTTTTTAAACTATTATAATTTTATTAAACTTCTAGATCTATAAATTTAACTGTAATTAGTGCATGCATGCAAATGGAAATTATGCATAAAAGTAGAGAACGCAAAATAAGCTCACACATACATATAAGACACAAGGTATTCTCTGGGAAACCCTTTTAGGAGAAAACCTAGCTAGAAGGTGAGGCCGCTTCACTCTCTTCCCCTGTCTGAAAAATAAGGCTGTAGGTACAAAGAAGTAATGCATGTGGTCCGTGGGCTGCTATAGTGCATAGATCCTCTTTGTGTGCTCTACCTCCTATTCTTCTGGCTATCCTTGCTCAACTATGGACCTAAATTCTCTTGGAATAATGGAATGCCTCTTCTTCCTAGTGGCTCGGTTATAACACAACCCGATAGCCTACTAGTGGTTAAGTTTGACTACATAAACTCTTAACTAGAGTTATAATATAAACTTTTTCTAGAGTTTTTTACATCAAAAACACATGGCTAGCCCCTTTTCCATGAATAATGGGGGATAACGCGACATCCTCCCGAACTATAGGTGTGAAAACAAGAAGATCAACTTTTGAGTGACATAATTTTTGCATACATACTTTTATTGACATGCTTCTTACACCGTTGGAAATATTTATGCGTGTAGAAGAACATGGAAAGATGTCAAGCTAAAGCAACAAAGTTTTTCTCCCAAAAAACATCGTTTGATGCTTCAAAATACTCTTGAAAGGTTTCAGACCTCATTTTGCCAAAATGGGTCCCGCCGGTAAAAACGATCCCATGAGATGATTCCTCCACTTTTTCTACTCTGAATTCATCGATATGGATGGAAAACAATGTAATGATCCAATATGAATCATTGATGTAACCTCGTATCTCAAGGCCCCCCTTACTATAGGACTTGACACCCTTCGTTGATATATTCTTCACTCCTTAGCAATACGCACTTGATGGTGGTCATCGGGGGAAATTATGTTTGTTGCAGTGTTCTTTTTGCTCCCAGTATGAGGTTGTTACCCTATATTTGGTGAATTTTACAATATTTGTGAAACCGATCTTGATGGGTTCCCTTTATTTGAAGGTTAAAGCCACATATCTTGTCTCGTCACTCACAACTAGGATATAAGATTGGGTGAGAATCCCAGATGGCTATATTTGGCTCCTACATGGAGGTTGACAACTTCATGATCATAAATCTCTCAATGAACGCACCATTACCAAGGATGCCTTGATTTATATTGTATTAATACTAAGAGGTGCGTCGTCCTCATCCCAACCTAAATCCTTTAAGGACGCCCTAAAATCAAGACCTTCACTGCCAAACCCTAAAGATATCTCTAGACCTACATTAGTGGTGGAATAGCTAATGGAAACCCCTTCTCTTGAAGTGGATAACGTTATATGTAGATTTGTGGTTGCATATTATAAAGGAGAAGTGATTATTTGTAGTTTCAATGGTTTTTGGCCCACAACATCTATTTTTAGGAGTGGGTACACCAGAATTGGTCTCAAAATACAATGTTTCATTTATGCTCAAAGGGATTCTTTGTGGTGCTCTTCAATAATTTAGAAGACAGGAAGAAGGTCTTTGATCAGGGAACTTGGTTTTGGGGTCGCTCTAGCCTCTCATATCAAACGTGGTTTCCTAATTTTAATCCTCTTTTCATGTCAGCTCTAACAACCCTAGTTTAGGTGAGGCTCCCCCGATCTGCCCATCCATCTATCACATCCATATATCTTATAAGATGTGGGAAACTTACTTGGTTGTTTCATCAAAATCGACACCAATACGATTGCAAAAGGAATTCTCACATTTGTTTACATATGTATTGAAGTGGAACTTACTAAAGGATTGCATGATAAAATCCTTCTCAAATGGAGGGGTAGAGTTTATTCTTAACCAATGGATTATGAAAACATTACTTTTCTCTGCAGGACTTGTCAATAGCCTGGTTATCTTCAAAATGTTTGTCCCTTTTCATAAGGGCCCTATGCACACCCTGATGCTAAGAAAAAGAACCATGAATGACAAAATCCAAAGGAACCAATGGATCCAAGACTATTGCGACTCACAAGCAGGATAACACATAGAAACAACAGTCAGCTAGTACCAAATCAACACCTTCAAACTCAACTTAGTCTCATGTGGAGCCATCTAAACCCTTAATAGAGGAAGCTCATCCTTTGATTGATAAGGAAAGAGACTCAACCATAATAATGGCAATGATAATGAGTAGGAACAAACACACCCACAAATCATATCACTCAAATGGTGACAAAGAAATAATAAATATGCCATAACATTCGACAATGGAAGCGTCTCAAGGAATTATTGTTGTTGTCTCATCTACATCTACTCTTGATAACCCCTCAGAATGGATAGACATATGGAAGAGAAAAGGAAAAAAGGAAAAACCCATGAACAAACCTGGGATCTAAATCTAAGAAGGAAGTAAATTATCGTTGTTTGTTGTACTTGTGGAAAGACTGATGCAATTTGATATTTTGAGGTAATACAAATCAATTTACGATATGTGTGTGTGTGCACAATGTTAACATGAATATTGTTGATTGTGTTGTTGATAAAATCTCATAATTTAATCTTAAAGGGTTTTATGGGACAATTGTTATATGTTGAAGTTCCTAGATGGGGTGTAAAAGAAGGGACAAGTTGGGAAGCGGGGTGAGCCCAGTACTGGCCAGACCTCCCTTACACCACCCTCATCATTCTTAGATGTGATCATTCTAGTAGCACAAAGGTCAAGTAGCACAAGGGAGAGATAAATTTTGGGTTACAAAGCCTTATTGGAGGTGTCTCATTTATGGTGATAATACTAGTATGCAAAATATTTTTGTGTCCATATCAAAATCATATTTAAATGACAATTATCTACATTGAATAGATAAAATGATATGTATATATACAACATATATAATTGTCATTTAAATATGCTTTTGATATGGGCACACAAATATTTTGCATACTAGTATTATCACCATAAATGAGAATAAGAGATGTGTCATTGGTAATTTTAACAAGCCATTAGTTCACAAGATGTTTTAATTGATATCATCTTATGTTGTTTTGTGGAAAATGAAATTGGACTAGTGTTAACATGAACATTGTTGATTGTATTATTGATAAAATGCCATAATTTAATCTTAAAGGGTTTTATGGGACAATGATTATATGTTGAAGTTCCTAGATGGTGTGTCAAAAAAGGGATAAGTTGTGAAGGGGGGTGCATGGCTATTGTCCCACCACATACACAATATAGGGGATGTGGCCATATGCCACCCTTGTGATCTACCACATGCATTCATGAAGGTTGCACGAAGGACCATAACCATTAGAATACAAAGTACCAAGATCAAAGTGATGTCAGAGAATAGGGAATTGAAAAGATTATAGTCTATTAATGTAAAAAGAGGTGGCCACCCCAAGATAATGTAGAGGAAGACCAAACATAGTGGACCAGAATCAAGGAAAGTCATGATGGAACATAAAAGCTTATGGGTTGAACTGTTATAAAGGGTTCAAGTAAAAGGATGGATGATTGACTGTTGAAAGGGAAAAGGATAACCAATCACACAATGAAACAATGCCAAACCATGCTTAGAGTACTAACCTTACTAGTGAAAGATTAGTACCTCATAGAGCATAATCAAGGTAAATAAATGAAAACCAAAACAAGAATGAATGGAGATGTCAGATGAAATAAATCCACATACCTTAGTGCAATTAAGAATTTATCATCTAACTTGTTTCCCGGAGCCACCACCATTAAGGGCTATGCAAATTTGCCAAAATGCAATTATGCAGGGATGTGTGGTGAAGCAGCCTAATTTGTGCCACAAACCAAACTGATTGTGGCAAAAAAAACCCAAGTGGTCATGCATGTACCCAAAGGTCTATTGTGTGCCAAATGTAGATATCATTTAATTAGTATAATGGTTGGCAACATCCCATGAACTTTGCATGATTGTTCACTTAGCATGGGGGGGGGATGGAATTTTGAAATAATTATTAATCCTTAAGTAATTTCCATATCCCAATATTTAGAATGCTCTACTTTGGATGAGAATGGAGTGAACATTCCTAGGTATAATTCAAGGGCTAAGATTCACATTACCCATAAATATAATAAAAAAAGCGTAAGTGACTTAACCTTAAACAATAATAATTTGTAAGTAAAAAATCATACACCTACCCAAAAAAGAAAAAAAGAAAATGACAAAAAAATTTAAAAAATAAAAATAATTAATAATTAAAATAATCTTTACAATACAAGAAACATTTAAAAATCATAACCATAATTATTTCATCCATAAATGTGCAAAGAGGGGAGAAATAGAAAAACCAACCCTCAAAAGTGTTTTGCGAAATTGAAATTCAGCCTAATGCATTTTCATGAAATAATATATGAAAAGAAAAAACTAAAACCATGAAATAATATATGAAAAGAAAAAAATAAAACCATTGTGTTAACCATCTTATACCATTGGTTTTTTAAAACTCTTCATTTCGAAAATTATAAAAAATTCCTAAATATATTGTAAATAGTCATTAAATAATATTATATAATAAATAATAATATATAAATTAAAAATATTGATGAAATTTAAAACAATAATATAATATGGTATAATATAGACAAATTTGTTTTCCTTAATAGTTGTAAATTAAAAATTAATGAAATTTAATAATAACATAGTATTATATATATCAATTTGCTTTGATAAGGAAATGATAAAGTAATAGTTTATATGTTATAAGTTTTGGAAAGTTTGTTGATATATTTTTATGTCTAATTTATTCATAATTGTGAAAATATTTATTGGAATTGGAATTACAAATTTAAATTATGAACTTTCCACAATTTTAATGTTCCCATTTTTTTATGGAGTCGTGTAATGAGGCCGGGAATCGGCCAAAAGTAGTTGGAATCTGGGTAAAAAAATTTCAAAAAATCTTGTAGAGGCAGTGTTTGAATCTTGTTTTTGATGTGGAAATGGATTGAGCGCCATAGAAAACGTCTAGGACACCTAAAATTTTGAAGTTTAATGACTATAATTTAGATTTATAAAGATCCTTCCCTGATTTTCTCTAAATATGACCGGAATTTCCATAGCTTTCTGAACAACTCCTCCGCCTCATTAGACTACGACATTTTATGTGCTAAAACCATATATTTAATAAAAAAAATATATTTTAAATAACTAATATTAAAATTTAACCAATTATTTTAACAAATATTAAAATTTAACCAATACTTTTACTAGATTATAACCCAAAAAAAATAAAAAATCCAAAACATATAATATATAAACAACACCCATATAAAACCTTTTGCTCTCCGCATAACTTCTCACGAATATAGTGAGATTGGATGGGTAAAGATAATTTCAAGGAGATGTTCAAAGAACATATAGTGATGAATTAATAATTTTATTCATTATTTTAAGTTTATATAATCCAATCTTAATCGGTAAATTCCATTAAATCTATTACTTTTTATTTCATAAAATGCCCAGGATCGAGACGACATTAATAGCGGAAGTCAAGCACAACCAAAATGGGTAGCCCGTTTGTTTCAACGATTTCGTTTCTGCGTACCAAATAAATGGATGATTTCAACTCTGAGGTACGATTATTCCAGCTCTAGGCTGGCATTCTTTGTCACCTTTATCTCATTCTCTTCCATTATTTTACTGTTAACGAACTAGATTTTATTTTCCCGTAGGCTCCTCCATTTTGCTTTGCTTTATTGCAGAGCTCGTTTTTTCCGTTAAGATTCTCATTTAAAGGTTCTATATGTTTATGAATTTTCAGAGTCGTTTCTAGGAATCACGGAATGTGTCTGAGACATATAAAACCTGATCAGGATTTATTTAAATGCTTCTCAGAATTTTGGTACAATTATCTTACCAGAGTCGAATCTGTGTAGGGTTTTTTAGAATTTCCTTTCAAGGATTTGAAGTAATGAACTGAACAGAATTGCTAGGCAGGCTATCAGAGAACCTAATGTTTGATCATACGTGTTTACTGCATAGGATAACTTTAAAGCAATCGAGTAGTCACAAAAGGCAAGTCGGGTTGGTGAGAACTGGGCTCTGTTGCAGGTCCTCACGGGTTTGATTCCTGGAAAAATATGGTGGTTTTGCCCCTCTGGAAACTCTCGAAACATATTGCCCAGATTATTTTTTATTTTTATTTTTGAAGCGAAAGAATAACCAGGTTGTTGTGATCAAATCCATACCGTTTTTGGTACAGTTTATTCATCCATTATACAACATTCATCCATTATACAAACCCCATATAGTATAAATGATTTTCTGGTGCAAAGATTTCACAGTCCACCAATGAACAAGGACAAGTTAATCTCGTAGTCTGTAATATTTTTTTATCTTTTTTGTTGAAACCCTCGTGCCAGTGTTTATAGCAAAATCTCTTATTAGTTCTTGCACCACAGTTACGAACCTCTATCCTCATAGAACTATAATCAGCTAGTTCAACATTTTCACTTTGGCAAGTATAAGTAATATCTAGTGTTGTTTACTAGTTTATGATGTTTTTATTATTTTAAACCGTAAAGATTGCTCTTATTATACTGGAAAAATTGTGCCCTCTAATCTGTTAAATTCAGATTAATATGTGATAAAAATGTGGCTGTTTGGCTTATTTCCTTAGCCCGGTTTACAATAATCGGGAATTCAAAGTGATTTGCTTGGGAGCAGTATATTCAGATTATGATATCTGACCACGAAGCAGTTTGCACATTCAACCATATGTTGAGCATTTGGAAGAGACACTGCAATGATGTGCGTTATGGCATCGTTATGTACTCAGCTAGTAGCTCTATTATTCCAAAACTGAAACTTGGGATAAAATTGCAATATTAGATTGTGGGGAGGAGACTGCCTAGTTGTTCTGGTTGACATTTTACTAAAACACCATGGTGTTAGGCTAAGTATATAGGAGAAATACAGCTTAGAAAGATTATTGATTTATCTGTACATTACTTCTTTGGTGATATAGACTTAAAATTCCAGGCAATCAAACAATCCGACCTTTTGAAGGGAGTACAATAGAGAAACACAATTATCAGTATCTTTGGTTATTAGTGATTTCTAAAATAGTCATTAAATTCTGTCGATCCAGGCTATCCTACCATAATTAAACAGTTCTATTCTGTAGAAAATGTGCTGATAAGCTGAAGATTTAAACAATTAAAATATGTGTTAAGCCATTCAATTCACGGGTCTCTACAAGAAATTTACTACTATCACTCGACCTTGGGCAAATATTTCTGAATATTAAGATGTCTTCCCATTGTAAGGAACAGTGCTAAAAGAAGATTACACCATGTTGAATTATCAGATGTTCCAAGTGGACTTGCTGATCACCATATTGCATGAATTTAACGTAAAAATCAAGGAATTGTTGAGATTGTCGGTCAATGTTCTGGACAAAACACATATCAATCTCATAGACAAAAGTGAATGGTCAAGTCTGTTGGTAATCACGAAGAATAAAAATAAGAACATAAAAATGCTCTTAAACTTCCATGCTGTAAATAAAATTATGATGAAGGATCTGGTCCTCATTCCATTAACTGAAAATGTTCTTACGAAGGTAGTTTGCAATGCTTATGCTCTATCGGTGTATTTGTTGCAATAACCAAGTAGACAAATCATGAAAACTTATTGAAGATCAAGCTTGCAAGTGAATGGAAAATAATTAATGTTGTTTGGACTCTAGAGATAGGTGCTCTCAATCCCATTAAAAACTGTTTTTTTAAGTCTTTGGTTTTTCCTTCATACATGGGTCTCATATTTCTTATTAACCTCGTACAAGCTTCTAGAACTCCATAACATTATTTTACAAGTGAAGAGAATCAAGGGTAATTGTAAGAAAGGAGTTTGTGCGCAACTGTAGATTTTCCCACTGTAGATCACGTGGTAATGCAATGTACTAAAGCAAAACACTTGATCTACTTTCCACAAACAATTGAGCAGAAGCTTAATCGAACATGAGCAACATTAAGCATGAACAAATATAACTGAGAATGAGAAGTAATCAACCATAACACAAAAGATATAACACTGGGGAAAGCACCAGCCTAAAACCCCAACTCTGTATTATCATACAAGTGGAAATCTTGTTCAAGTTACAAAAAGAATAAGCTCTCAAGCTATCTTGCTCTCTCTGCAATCAAACAATACTGCTCACAAACTCAATAGACATAGAATATATATCTTCTTCAAGCCCTCCAAGCCTCCTATTTCCTTGCGTAGTTTTGATTGGGGTCCAATGATATCACATGTGTGAATTGGCCTCATCACACTCACTGTAACCTCAGGTCCAAATGCGTAATCCTCAAGGAATAATATTCCTTCTGCAAACAAGGAATATTCACCAAGGAATATCCTAACAACTGATCGTACATTGCCCCTCCATCTGATCTCAACTGGGTCTCTGTTTGAACTGACATGCATGAATTATCCATGAGTGAATCTTCAATTATCTGAAATACAGTAGTTACATGCATGCAAGCATTAACTAACTGAACTCTCATTAATTTAACAAACTGTTAAATTAATCTAACTGGACTTGACTCAGTTAACTGAGCCAACTAATTACAACTCAATATTGCAACTCACTCTTTTCTCTTTAACTGATGGATAAATCCCTCAATCAAAGGAGAAACTGTTGCATGTCCTCACATAGACTTCAAGTTCATAATTCCTTAACTAATTAACTCAAGATGAATTAATTAATCAATTTACAAACTGCTGTTAATATCAAATTCGAATTTTACTTGCTATGTTTAGTCCAGGGACCGACTAAAATAAAAAGGGATCTCGAAATGCTATTTTTAGAAAAGCTATTTTTAGCACTTTCACTTTTCACCCGTTGTAGCTAAGATCTCCAATGGTTGAACTACTATTTATAGCCCGACTATTTATAGCAGTGCTATTTTTAGCATTTCTTGTTGCACATTTCAACACTCCCTCTCAACAAGATCCTGTCTCTATGGAACTCGAACTTGCATTTTGACAATGCCTTAGTCAAAATATCTACATCCTGCTCCTCGGTCGAAACATACTGCAACATCATGATCCTCTTGACCACATAGTCTTGTAGATAATGGTAACGAATATCTATATGCTTGGACCTGTCATGAAAAACTGGATTCGCAGAGAGTTTTATACAACTCTGATTATCATAGTATATCACTGTAGGATCCATCATCTGACCAAACAATCCCACTAAAATCTTCCGCATCCAAATGGCCTCGCATGTTGCCTGACTAGCAACCATGTATTCAGCCTTTGTTGAGCTAAGTACAATTGATCTTTGTTTCCTGCTATACCAAGAAACTGCAGCTGAACCAAGGTTGAAGATTCCTCCAGAAGTGCTCTTTCGGTCTGATGGACTACCAGTCCAATCCGCATCTGTGAAGCCTTGCAGCTTCACTCCCTCTGTCTGTCTGTACCACAATCCGTACTGTGTAATGCCTCTGAGATATCTCAGCACATGCTTCATTGCCTTCCAAAACAGCTTGGTAGGCTGAACCATAGCTTGACTCAGCTGGTTCACTGCAAAGCATAAATCGGGTTGTGTGTTCACTAAATACATAAGTGAACCCACCAACTACCCATAAATAGTAGCAGCTACTACCTCACCTGAAGTAGCATCTTCCTTCCTCCAGTTCCCAGCTAGAGGAATTTGCATGGGTTTGCACTTCTCCATGTGAAAGCGCTTGAGTATCTCATTGGCATACTTGCCTTGAGACACAAATACTTCCCCATCTTTCAGCCACACTTCCATGCTTAGAAAGTAGTGCATGAGGCCCATGTCCTTCATCTCAAACTCTCTTGCAAGGTCCTCCTTGCAAGATTTGATCAACTGATCATCACCTGTCAAATTCTGATCATCGACATAAAGTACAATAATCAATGGCTTACCTTCTACCATGATGTGGTAAAGGTTTGCATCTGTTTCACTCTTGGTGAAGCCCAACTCGGTGAAATAGCTGTTGATCTCGATATACCAAGCACAGGGTGCTTGCTTCAGCCCATACAGTGCTCGCTTGAGCCGGCAAACATGCGACTCGCGATTGAAGGTCTCAAATCCTTCACGCTGCTCAATGTATACCTCTTCCTCAATCTTCCCATTGAGGAACGGTGTCTTCACATCCATCCATCTGATGGATCTTCCAACCCATCTGAGTTGATAGAGCTAGCATCGATCTGATAGATGAGTATTTTGCTACGGGAGCAAAGGTCTCATCGTAGTCGATCCCCTCAACTTGTGAGAAACCTCGGGCAACAAACCTTGTGTTGTGTTTCTCAACAATGCCATTAGCTGCCTGCTTTACCTAGCCATTGGGAACTGACCAATGACTTGTCCCCAGGTCTAGGGACAACATCCCACACATTGTTCCGTATGATAGAATCGTACTCTTCTACCATTGCATCAACCCAAACTGGTTGCTGCATTGCCTCCTGAAAAGAAGAAGGTTCGGTCGCTACACACTCCCTAACTAGGGCCAAGTAGCCAGTGTATCTCTCGGGAGATCTCCTCTGTCTGCGCTGAGAGGATGGCTGCCCCACATTCTCTCTTGCATCTAACATCAATCTGTCAGCTTCCCGCGAGCGTTTCCGGCTGTCTCTGGAAGACTCTCTAGGAGTGGTGGTCTCCACTACTGGATCCTCTGCATGTGGCTGATCCACATCATCAGGAGGCTCCTCCTCCTTTGGAACTAAAAGTTCCTCATCACCATGCAACTTGAGCTCCCTTTCAAGTGACACTGGCATGGCTCTCTGCTTGTCGAACTTCAGATCCCGACACACTACGGTCCTCTGACTGGCAAGCAGAAACACACGATAGTTGTGGGGTGTATCTGTGTACCCCACAAGTATCCCCAACTCAACTATTGGGTCTAGGTTCTTTCGAACATCTTTGGTCACATGACAGAAAACTGGTGATCCAAACATGCGGAGTGACTCACATCTAGTCGCTTCCCCGAAAAAGCCTCCATAGGTGTTTTCATCCGCAAAATACGATGAGGACTTTTGCTCTGAAGGTACACTGCTGTATTGCATGCCTCGGCCCACAGATGAAGTGGTAGGCTTTAGTCATGCAACATCACTCGAGTTGCTCCCACAATAAATCTGTTCTTCCTTTCGGCCACCCCATTCTGTTGTGGGTTATGAGGTGCCGTCAGTTCCCGTTTAATTCCTTCTACTGCACATAAGTCTTTAAACTGTTGGGAAACATACTCTCCACCATTGTCGCTATGCAAGGTTTTTTCTTTCTTTCCTGATTCTTTCTCTGCTAAGGCTTTAAACTCACAAAACCTCAAGAAGGTCTAATCCTTCTTTTGCATGAAGTAGATCCAACATCTACGAGAAAAATCATCAATAAAAATAACATAGTACCTTTGCTTAGCGGTGGAGGCTGTAGAGAATGGTCCACATACATCTGAGTGAACTCACTGCAGGATTGCTCCAGCTCTACTATCCCGATCCTTAAAAGAAGCTTTTGCATACTTACCTAGGGTGCATCCTTTGCATGTATCTGTTTGCTCCAGTTTTCCCTTGGGTAAGCCGGTAGAAATTTGCTGCATGATCTTCAAGGCCCCATGATGCAAGTGGCCCAGTCTCTTATGCCACAGCTCGCCAACATCTTGGCCTTGCACCACCTCTGCTTTGGAACTTAGCGCAACACAGTCATCTACCTCCACCTTGTAGAGATTCGTTACTCGAATCCCAATTCGCTTGGTCTGTCCGGTGCCGATATGCCTCAGGAAAACTTTTCCTTTACTAAAGACTACATCATAGCCTTTATCTTCTAGCATAGTAATAGACACAAGATTCTTTTTCAAACCTGGTACACACTTAAGAGCAGATAGGGTGAGAGGAGCACCACGCTCCCTCCGAAACACAATTGTACCTTCACCTGAGACACAATACTTTCCATCATCGCCCATCTCGATCCGCATCTTGAGATCCTTCTCCTCCAATGTGTTGAAAAGATTCTTGTCACCCGACATGTGGAAAGAAGCTCCACTGTCCAGGTACCAAATACATTCCACCATGGATGAAACCATGCATGCGATAAGCGAGAAATCCAGCTCAAATTGTGAGGCCAATGCATCACCATCAGATCCCTTGGAGGAACCCTTCTTGGATTTCTTTAGTGGACAATTCATTGCATAATGGCCCACTTCATGACAGTGAAAGCATCTCACTTTCGACTTGTCAACCTTCTTCCTACCATGAGAAGATTTGAATTGGGACGCCTTCCCTTTCCCTTTCTTAGCTTTAGTCGCTAAAGCTAGATTTTCTTCATCATCTTGTTTTGATGAAGATCCATCCCTGGTGCTTCGCCTTATCTCCTCCTGCATCAGATCCGACCAAAGTTGTTCCCAATCTGGCAGTTTCTTTCTTCCATTAACCGAGCCATGTAGCTATGCCAGCTCTTAGGAAGATCGAGGAGTGCAAGACTCACCATGTCATCATTAGCAGTCACGATCCCTACGCTTCCAAGCTCATCCCTACAGGTGGTGAGTTGTTCAGGAACATAGAGATTGTGTGTTGCTTTTTGGCACTAGATCTTTCGAAGTTTATCTTTTAGGCCAACTTCCTTTGATCACTGCTATTCTGATAAAGATCTTTCAATGTTTTCCACATCGAAAATGGAATCTCCTTCCCATGGAGGCTCGAGACAATGTGATCTCGAACTCCCTCCAGGATGATTCTCCTAGCTCTAGTCACACACTTTTTCCATTTTGCTAGTTGAGTAGCATCAGTCGGCTTCTAGACTTCTTGATCAATGAAGTCCTTTAGATCGTTATCTTCTAATGCTGCCTCCATGCGATCCTTCCAGGTTATATAATTCGAACTTCCATCAAGGGCATATTTGAGTCTCAAACCACTGAACGCCATCGGTGAAATAGATGTGATAAGAACTCAATTCAATATTCAGAAACCAAACTTCAAACTTCTCCTGCTTGTATACTGTTCTTCCTTTATCACCTTTGCTCTGATACCATGTAGATTTTCCCATTGTAGATCACCTGGTAATGCAATGTACTAAAGAAAAACACTTGATGTACTTCTACAAACAATTGAGCGGAAGCTTAATCGAACATGAGCAACATCAAGCATGAACAAATATAACTGAGAATGAGAAGTAATCAACCATAACACTGAAGATATAACACTGGGGAAAGCACCAGCCTAAAACCCCAACTCTGTATTATCATACAAGTGGAAATCTTGTTTAAGTTACAAAAAGAATTAGCTCTCAAGCTATCCTGCTCTCTCTGCAATCAAACAATACTGCTCACACACTCAATAGACATAGAATATATCTTCCTCAAGCCCTACAAGCCTCCTATTTCCTTGCGCAGTTTTGATTGGGTTCCAATGGTATCACATGTGTGAATTGGCCTCATCACACTCACTGTAACCTCAGGTCCAACTGCGCAATCCTTAAGGAATAATATTCCTTCTACATGCAAGGAATATTCATCAAGGAATATCCTAGCAACTGATAGTACACTGTCCCTCCATCTGATCTCAACTGGGTCTCTAACTGAACTGACATGCATGAGTTATCCATGAGTGAATCTTCAGTTATCTGAAATACAATAGTTACATGCATGCAAGCATTAACTAACTGAACTCTCATTAATTTAACAAACTGTTAAATTAATCTAACTGGACTTGACTTAGTTAACTGAGCCAACTAATTACAACTCAATATTACAACTCACTCTTATCTCTTTAACTGATGGATAAATCCCTCAATCAAAGGAGAAACTGTTGCATATCCTGACATAGACTTCAAGTTCATAATTCCTTGACTAATTAACTCAAGATGAATTAATTAATCAATTTACAAACTGCGGTTAATATCAAATTCGAATTTTACTTCCTATGTTCAGTCCAAGGACTGACTAAAATAAGAAGGGATCCCGAAATGCTATTTTTAGAAAAGTTATTTTTAGCACTTTCACTTTTCACCCATTGTAGCTTAAGATCTCCAATGGCTGAATTGCTATTTATATCCCGACTATGTATAGCAGTGTTATTTTTAACATCTTCTATTTTTAGCATTTCTTGTTGCACATTTCAACAAATACAAGTTTTTGTGTTTGGAGTAGAGATTTTTGGTTTTTTGGCCCAGAGCAACGGAGTTTCAACTTGGATTAGGTGATGCATGGATTCACCCATTTGAATTTCAAATAGCTATAGTCAGATGTTGCATTGTGTTTATATGTGATTAACCATGATCATGTGAAATAAAACTACTACTTTTTTGACATTATCTATACATTTTATATATTTGAGAGAGGGTGTTCCCTATGCACCATACCTTGCTATCCCATATATTGTCCCTTGAAATTTGGAGGGTCTCTCCAATGATTCTTGAAACTTGTCCCTATGTCCCTATGTCCCTTTGTCCTTGAATCCTCTTGAAACATAGGAAGGTGGAAGAGATCTTCTGTAAAGAATCACATGAGAATCATAAACACATGTTGATATTTGAAGTATAAAATATATATTTACAAAATGATTGATAAAATATTTGTAATACCCCTGCCAGTTTATGTTGTAAATATATGTACAATGATACATCATAATCACATGTTGATATTTGAGAGTATAAAATACATATTGACAGAATGATTGATACAATATTTGTAATACCCTTGCTAGTTTATGTTGTAAATATATGTACAATGATAGTTAGGCTGGTGAGTTGGACACATGTGACTATTTAGGTTGGTCAGTTGGAGTTATTCTGCGGGCCTGTGTGCCTAAGTAGTTATGTTTATAGGTTTTGGGGTTAACATGCTCGGATACATATATATGTATTTTCTGGCTAAATGGCCAGGGGCCCAAGATTGTAAATATGATGCAAATTATTGTACATATGAGATTAATAAAATGGGTTGGCTGCAGAGCCCTTTCCATGGTAAAGGGTATGGGGGGGCAGTACAACTCCACGGTGAGAGGCAACAGGGTGTTTTGTCAGGTATTGATGGAAAAAGGGCACTTGGGGCTGATGTGGCTTCAAGGAGTGCCACATGGTAGAGAGGCCATGCATATTTAAAAGCTATATATTTTCTTGAGAGGGAGGGCATTATGGATTTCATACTTTATTGTATCCCATTATGGGTATTCAATTATGATGCAACTGGTTGGTGAACCTTGTCTTTTTGGGGGTTGTAGGCCAGTTGGAAGTCATTTCGGTTTATGGTTGGAAAGGTGCTGGGAGGGTAGCATGATCCCCTACAAGCCTAGGCTAAGACTGTCTTTGGTTGGCCGTAAGGCGCTTTGAGAGGTGGGCACTGCTGAGGGATTGACAGGGCGCAAAGAAGGGGGTGTGCCACTGGCACATGTTTGGGATAGTGGGAGCCTGTGGTTGGGGCAGTGTTTGCTGGATAGGTACCTTGTCCATGGATATGAGTTTGTCATTTGGTTTCTACACTGTTGCTTGTTGAGTTGTAGCCCTAGCTCGGGGGTGACCTATGGTTGAGATTGATAAACCATGTGGTCTATGGCTGAGTGGAATGTGGAGAGCCCGCAACTAGTTGCTTATTCCGTTTCAGATAAGAGTTCATGTTTATTGTTTGCTTTTTTATGGAATTGATGAATTTGTGTTGGAAACCCTAGTTTTCTAGGTTATATGCTTTGCTATCATTAATATTGCATTTATTGTTAATAATCTTTTGCCGTGTAATTATGTACTATGGTGCATACTGGTATGTATATGCTAATGTTGCATTTCTGCGTTTTGAACATGCTGCATGTCTTGTTTTTGCGATTAATTCTTGGCAATATGAGTGGTGTGCTTGTGGTAGCATTACCCAATTGTGGGCTGGAGACGTTACAATATTGATAGGTAGTCAAATGATTGCATGTAAATATTATAAATGAAAATGGGTTTTGGAAGGAGTTGTGCCTGTATATGTTCCACATTACATATTAGTTATTCATTTCATAATTTATTTAGTTAAATTATAGAAGTAAATATCTTTATCTTGAAGATAAAATTTAGAAAATTAGTTGAATATATATAGTGCATGTGATCTTGATGAAAAAAGGCGTGCACATAACTTGCATGCCTTCTAATTAGTTAGGATAAAGTCCTATAAATGATAAGCATTGGAAATACACATTTTTCTATTTTTAGTAGCTCTTTGTAACACTAGATTATTTTTAGTGCGCCTCACACAATTCTTTCTTTATAAGTTAATCTATTTTAGGCTAGATTTATCAAGAATTAATTTCTTTTTGTTTTTTAATCTCTAATTTCTTCACAATTTTACATCAAAGATATTTGTAATATTGTAATGGAATTCTTGAAGTAGTTTTTATATTAGTGGGGGTTGGGGGAGGTTCAATAGTTGAAGAGATTGGACCAAAGGTATATTATGTTCCACATCGAGGAGGTCCAACGTTATTGCCATAAATTTTAATATCTTATGGAAAGTATGGGAACGTTAATAAGGACACTTGAATTAGATGCCACAAATTGTTCAAGGTGCTACACTACCAAATTCCCAAGCTTGATTGCAAGAACCATGTCGTTTGAAAAATTCCAGGTTAGAAATATTCTTATAGTGGGGAAGCTTTGGAGCATTGAAGATGGAAAGGGGCAAAGGCCAAGTGACATCTAACATGAGCAAGATCTAAAGAGCTCTCTAGAAGCTCATGATACTTTGAACCCTTTTTATGATTCATATGACGAAACTGGAGTTGCCTATTTGAGTAACAAGTTGTATAGCTTGAAGATGGTAGAAGTTGACTTAGTCACTAGTCATCTCAATGCACTCTAAGATGTAATAGATTGACTTATGGTTGTAGATTGAAAGATAGAAAACAAAGATCTCATAATTGTTGCCTTGGTATTTTCATGTATTTGCAACAAGTCTCAACTTATTAATGAGAGTTATAACCTGGGCATTTGATGAGCTATGAGGATTGCTTTTGTAGGAGAAGTAAAGGAGTACACTTTGCTATGAAGAAAATAATTTTGAATATACCTTCATAATAGAGCATGAGGGCAAATGAGGGAAAAGTTTGGGCCAATTAAGAGACGAGGGCAATCCAAACACAAGGTAACTTCAAGCATGGAGATGCAAAGAAAGGAAAGCTCTATTATTGTTGAAAATTTGGCCATTAGGAAATATAAGAAAAGGAAGTGCAATTTTATTTTAATTAATCATTATTTTTTGTAAAAAATTAAGTCTTATATTACAAGATTTAAGAAATACATAAAGTATCATACAAGGATATGCTTCTTTTTCCAAGTCACAATGAAAGAACCAAAACGTCTGCGTATGCACTATAATTTGCTTTTATAGTATACTTTATAAGGACAAAAGAGAAGAACCAAAGAGTTAGTTTGTGCACTATAATTTGCATCTAAAGTATACTTTATAAGGTCAAAAGCTTTAGGAATTGCATGAATTGCAAGTTTTTCCATCAACCCATGAAAAACAATTTCCATACGAGCTCTTATTATGTGCAAATGTATATATACAATGATTGACTTGGAGGAAGGAAAGAGTGGTTAGTCCAAGTAATGACTAGAGGGGTTGATAAACATTTGTATATGCAACTCCTTGAGGCGGGATGCCCTCCAATGTACAGAGTGGGAAAACTAAATGGAGAAATGAGATGAGATGTTTTTCCAAAGAGACTTGGAGATATCACATTCCCAAAACATATGATTAAAATCTTCATTTGTCCTTTGCCACACATAAATTTCATTAATGAAACCTCTTCTAACTATTTTCTTTGGCTCTAAAAATGACGTGAGCTCCTTCTATATTTGATTTTTTAGTCACTTGTGGAATCAACTTGGGAATTAAACAGCTCTTTGTTATTGTTTGAGTTTCTCCATTACTAGATGAAGGAGAGGAGTTCATTTTTTTCATTTGTTGCCAAACGCATTGTTGGTTTTCATTGCTATTTTCTCTTTGGGCATCCTCTTTTAATTTTTCACCTTTCTTGACATTCTCTTTCCTAGATTTGTGTTTACCTAGAGAGCAGTGCATAGTTTGACAATCGAGGGAGGTGTTAAAATATGGCAGCTCAAGGATGAATTTCTCCTAGAAGAAATCATATCTTTCTATTCTGTTTAAACCAACTATAATAAAATTTCATTTTTGACAATTCTAATACGACTTTCCAAAAATAGTACGTTACATCTCAATTTGGAAGTGACTTTCCAAAAATAGAAAGTCATGGCTAAATGATCAAGGACGATCTCGACATATGGAATCCACTTTAAAATCAAATCAATCATATTATACAAGTTAAGAATTAACATATTTACCCTTACTAGTATTAATATTATTATAGTACTATTATTTATAAAATAGTCTGTCATTCACCCTTAATGGATTAATAAAAATGAATTCTCTCATGGAATAAGTAAATTAAATTGAGAATCTCTTACTTGGAAAATCAAATCTCTCTCTTGGGATAAAATAGTAATTCCACACTTAAGAGAATGTAACTCTCCCTCACTAATTCAATGTATGGCAAAAATGTAACTCCTCATTAAATGCACTTGTAACTCCCTCATTGAATTCGATTTGTAACTCTCACCAAATATTCTCTCATGTTTAAGTGTAACTCTCTCTCTCCCTTATTCGAATTGTAACTCCTCAAGACAAGTGTACCTCTCTCTCTATTCTTTGATGAGTTACACTTTTCCTCAAGTAACTCCTCCCTCATGGAATTCGATTCTCTTATTATTGGTTCAAGGCATGAATTCATTTTGTAACTCCTCTCTTTTCTCATCTATTTAAGCAAGAGCAAGTGAGAGTTGAGAGTAGCATGTTCATTGTGAAGAAGGAGAGCTAGTGTTGAGTGTGTGCAAGAAAAGTGTGAGAGCAAGTGAAGAGTAAGAGCAAGTGTGAAGGACAAGATCTAATCAAGAGAAGGGGATCTTCAAGCAAAGAGCAAAAACTCTTAAGCTGCAAGTTGATTAAACATTGGTGACTTTATTCATTCTCATTATCTCTCTCTCTTTCTCTGTACTCTGCTGAACAATTGAAAAAATCTAATAGAAGAAGAATCATTTGGGATTTCCCTTGTGGGTTTTGCCTTGGTCATTGGACCTAACTCTTAGTGTCTTATATTTGTGCTTGGTTGTCTTCATACGATCCTTAAGTTTATGTTCTATCTACAATTGATGATTTGAAAAGTTTTGAAGAAGAAATCTGCATTCTAAGTAATTGCAACAACATAAAACATTTAGTTTTCTGCAATGTACATTCAGTTCCATTCAATTTTTTGCAAAGTACTTTCAGTTTTTTGCATAGAACTTTCAAGTTTCTGCAAAGAATTTTTTAAATTTCTGCATAAAACTTTTAGATTTTAACAAGAGGCACAAGGGTTATTTAAGTAATTGACTGGTAGCAACTTGATAGCATTGTCAAACTTGATTTTAAGTAAAAAAGGAAGTTCTTTTGAGAGATTGGCCTCCACATATACTATTGCACATGGATTAAAAATTTGAGCTTCTTTTATTTTCTTTGAATGAGATTTCCTCCAAGAGTTTCATAGGAATATCTAGATTCTAGGGCCTCCTTAACACACTCCCTTGCAAATGGAAATCCAATCCATAATGATATTTATGTTTAAACATCCCTCAAGGATCAAGATTGTATTTCTAGAATTGAGGGTAGGCAAGTTTCGTTGCTATAGTTCAAACCCATTCATAATTATTGCTTTATCTGCTTCTTCAAATTTCATATTAACTTGTAGGTACCTTTGGCGTAGTGTGCGACATGTGCATGGTGTCTCTTTCTAGCCAATTGGGTTCCCATGACTTCTTTACCTAGTTTCAAATATCTTTATACTTAGGAATACAATCCAAAAACATAAAGGTCACTACTTGTTTACACATTATTTTCATGAATGGGTTGTGCAACATCTGTTTTTGAAAGGTCAAGTGAGAAAGGACCTTTATTGTTACAAACATGATTGGCATTTTTCTCTACAAGTTTGGAGGGAATTGTAACTTCAATCAAGTATCCAACTTTGCTTGGGCCTTTGGTCATCAAAGTATCCTTAACCCTTGTCCACTTTAGCTCCAACTATTTGAGAAATTTTCAATTAGGCAGTATGAATTTGATGAGGATCAAAAAAAGTATTTTTTTTTTCCCAGAGAAAAATTGTAATTTTATTAGTGAAAACAAAATTACATGTTGCATATGCTGAGGCACATTAAAAATGGTGAGAAAAGTCATGCTTTTCTCCCTTTCTTCTTCTTAACCTTGTGCCACTCCCCTTGTGACGACATCGTAGATACAAGTGCAAGCGGATTTTCAACATCAGGTCGAGAATTGTCCTTATCAGAATCAGAGGTGTTTGAAGTATGTAGTCGTTTTGATCCATTGGAATCCATTGCATTTGGCAACTTTGCTGGCTCTGATTCCATAGGATCTTGTGGAATTAACTCCTGTACCTCTGGTTCTTTGGATGTCTGATTGTTCTCGTTGGGTATGGATTCTTCCACAGTGTCTTCCTCCTCCTCATCAGAGTCATGGGGGGAGGGGGGGAATTGCCACTTCTTGGATTATTTCCTTGTTTTCTTCTTTCTTTGGGTGTCTTTTTGGGCTTCAGGGCATGTATTTTGTAGTTGCCCTGTTTGTCAACAAATTTTGCATCTAAAGGTTGTGTTTTCATAATCTAATATATGAGTCTAGCTTCGATGTTTGTGAATTAGTTGAATGTGATCTGGTTAGCCTTTGCTGAGGTCAACTTCCACACAAATCGTGTGAATGTGAAAACTCTTTCCTCCAATCTTTGTGTGTCCTTTTTAATATATCTCCCAATGATGTTGTTGATACCAGCAAGGACTTGGTTGTCCCAAAAATGTAATGGGAGGTTGTGCAGACGAACCCATACTGGCATCCTAGAAACAACCATAGTATTTGCATCGAATTTCGGAAACCAAGGTATGATGAAGAGGCTTGTGGATACCCAAAACCATGGTCCTTCCTGTAGGACACTGTCTCTTGCCTTCGATGAAAGGAATTTGACAATGAAGAACCCCTTGGAACAAAGGTGAATTTCACAATGAACAGTCCAGTTAGTGAAAATCCAATGAAAGAGCTCAATTGGTTTTGGCTAGAAACAGTTGAATCGATAGATAATGGCTTGTGATTCAAATGTAGCACAATGCTCATCTGTTTCTGGAATATCTATATTTAGTTCTGGAGTATAATTCAGTTGCTCGACAATATAAGGACTGGGGTGAGTTCTAGCTTGCTTTGATGGCATTGTAGCTATGTTTTTTCCTTGTAGGATATTCTTGAACAAAATTCCTCCATTTATATGCTTTTGTTGTGTTTCTGTGTTTTTTGTTGAACTGCTCCCAATGCCTCCTCTTGTATTTTTTGTTTTACTGGAGGCCGCAATGCCACCTCGCAGCCTCAGGTTGAGTGTTATAGTAGATACTGATATGATATTGTAGTCCATCAGGGGCCTGGGGTCCTGTAGTGCTCTACCACCAAAGATCAAATGTTGTAATCCAACAGGACATCCAATTTGTTGAGAAATGATATGCTTCAGATGCAACACAGTCTGTTGCAAATACCCAAACCAAAAAAGACATCCCTGTAGGGGTTTTAATGAAAATTTGAAAGCGATATGAATTTACCAAATGTGGGGGATCTGTATCTGTCAAGAGGTTGCTTAGCTGTTCAGCTTCAGGTGCTCCTCGATGCAATGGAGTTTGTTTGTTATGATTGTTGAGTGGGTTCGTGACAAGAGCCAACCCCACTATACCCTGTCTCGACAGATGCTTTGGATCAGTCAATGGAGTTCGTATAAATGTGTGAATCTCCAGTAACATGGGGCTTTTGATTGTTGCCTCGGTGTCCGACAGGCCCAACACTGAAATATGGAAATCCCGATCTGAGTCTTCTTGCAAGCATGTTTGTAGTAATCCCCCTTCCACTGATGGCGTACCGGATACACTGAGAGTCTAGGTGTATCCTGAGGGTTTTTGATTGTGTTCGCTCTGACCAGTGCGATTTTGTTGTAACAATAAAGGAGTATCAATATGCTGTTATGGTATGATGAATAGGCCGGGTTCGTAGATACCCAAGCAGTCGCCGCCTTTCTCAATGGCTCTAAACCTATCCAGAGGGGTTGTGTTATCCTAGTCCACAGTTTGATTGCTTTGGTAGCTCCAATCATGATGGCTGCCGCTGGGTCCTGTTCACCTGCCTCAGGATGCACCCGATACCCTGCATTCCAGAATATGGGTCGCCCTCCCATCATAGGCAACACAACAAATGCCCATTTGGAGAATAGAAACTGCCAAGGGCTAGGCTCTGCATCACTGAAGTCATCGTTCGCTCTTTCCTTGGGCTTGATCATGGCCTCCATTCCTAATCCCACTAACCCTGCCTGTGAAACCCTAGCACATTCGCACGCCATTTTTCCTCCGATTTAATGGCTTGAAATAGCTGATTATGCTGTCTATGCAATAAAGTGTCCGAGGTCATGTAGACTAATCCCTAATTCTCGTAGAAGTTTGTGTCATTTTTTTCTTACAATATCTTGTTTCATGTGCCATTTTGAAGATTGCCAGGCTTTCAATGGGTGCATAGCTTGACAACTTTGCTAATACCAGAGAAGAGATGATCTCCATCGGATCAAAAGAAGTGTTATAATCAAGTTCTCTTTTATCTTAAACAATTGCTATTTGAATTTTTAACTACGCACTTTGAATACACAATTTAGGATTGGAAAGCTTCACGAGGTTCAACTTATAATGTGCTTGTAAGGCCAGGCCCAAAAGTCATCATGCAATACCCATTACTTCTGCTTTTCTGCATGTTGGATTAGCCTTCCTAGCTCCTCGTTTGAGGGTTTCATTTGTGGAGATCCGATGGGAATGATGTCTTCAAAGTTATCAATTGTTTTGATGTTCTTGACCTTGCCTAATGCCAATTTGTTACACAAATGAATTGGGGAGATTGCTAATTCTTCTTTCTTGTTGAGTAAATAATTATTTCTTAGGCATCAAAGCCAATGCTCAATTTGCCTTTAGAAGACATTGCGAAATTGTACATTCAAAAATCTAAAACCTTGATGGATAAGAAGATAAATTAATAAGACCAACAAAAAACAAACTATCTCTGAAAATAATCTTTGTTTGAATAGAGTTTGAACTTTGAAGTCCAAACATACTAGATCAAGCAATTCAAGACATGTAGCCAAAAACATGATTCGTACACCATGAAATCTAAGCATAGGGTTATTTACAAATGTATAATCTTTTCCCCAAGGAAAAACCGCAATTTTCATTAAGATGTTGAAAATTACATGTTGTAGATGCTTGAAAGCATATGCTGTAAGGGTGGTTGTTGCCACTGTTTGTGTGATACTATAAAAAATGATACTATCCCATGTTGGGAGACTAATAAGTTATTCATATGATATGTTTGTCAAATAAAAAATATATACATGGATAACTGAGAAAAATTATGATCACAGTCATATCTCAGAAACCATAGAATCAGGGCCTATCTACCCCAAACTACTGTTGGTCATCATAAGGTCTATGGAAGTATTTGTAGAATTCCTGCTCTATCTGCTCTTGGATCATTTAGAGCCCCCTTGTCTGGTGCGTGGCCTCCTTGGATAATCTATTAGAAACTTGGTTGCACTCCCTGTTTATGTGATGACAAGAGATATAATCAAAATGAGATTTCAGAAGCATAGTCTTATCCAAAATGTTTTGGAGTGTGTGCACGTGACATGCAAATTGTTGGTTAAACCAATTTATGATAAGTTTGGAATCACCAAAAATATGAATGCGACGACATCCTTTCTCAAGTGCAAAATATAGTAAATGTCTGAGTGTAATAAGTTCTGCAAAATTATTGGTTCCATCTTCCAGTCTCATCTGGATTCTATAAGAATGATTTTCATTAATATGTAGTAACACTCCCCCACCACAACCTTGCTATTGTGCTAAACTGTCGAAGTATGCACAAAGGATGTTCCTGTCGATAATCTTGACAGAGATATTGCAAGTAGTGTGAGGGCATTCATCCTCCAGTATACTGTTATATATTGATATGAGATGTGTTGTTGCTTGTGGCCAAAGTGGAGGTGTACCTGTAAAGATAAGTTTATTTCTCTGTAGCCAAATGCACCAACATATCTGGAGAGGGAGCTTCCTAATCTTGGTTGGGTGTGTTGCAGACCACCATGATTGCAATGCTTCCAATATATTAGCTCCATACCAACGACTGGGAAGGTGTAGATTTGCAAGTACATTATGCCATAATGCAATGGTAATAGGACATAATAGAAATAAATGTTCAATAGATTTCGATGCCTGCTTGCATAGCATCCGCTAGGTTGGTCCGGAGTATGACCGCTTCTGTAGATTGTCCCTTATAGGGGCTTTGTTGCGGAGTATACACCACATGAATAATTTAGCTCTGGGAGGTGCCTTCAGCTTCCAGAGAGCACTCCACCACCAATCAGAAGCAGGGGGTTTGTGTGCAAAATAGATGAGAGGATATCCTTAGGGGAATAGGAACCATGCTGCGAGTGTGCCGGGATGAGCTCATCCTCTCCCTCAGTGATCCGAACATGTGATTCTGAGGGTGCACTAATATAGGATTGCCAATCATTGTGCCAAATGTTTGGTATACCCAATAGATCAACAAATTTCCAAGCTTGATAGAAGATAGTAGAATTGTCCTAATCAACTATTTGGGCAAGTCTAGTGATACCTGCGTTCGAGAGGAAGTGAAGTAGCTCAGGGGGAAGATGAAAAGCATTCCCACATCCAGACCAAGGATCCATGCCAATACGAACCAGGTTACCATTACAAATCCTCTAGGTTAATCCATCACGAATGTATGATAGAGAGTTCAGAACCGCTCTCCAAAATGTAGATATATTTGTTCTGTTCAATGTTGGTCGCTTGATCCAATCAAGAATATGGAGAGGATTAATATACTTCTGTATGACCACCTAAGTCCATAGATTCTTTGAAGTAAGAACTTGCCATCCCATTTTAGTTGCTAATGCTTTTGCAAAGGCATCTAAATTTTTCATGCCCCATCCGACCCATTTCTTTGGGAGAGCAATGAGGTCCCATCTTACCCATGCACATGTATGGCCTTCTTGTTTCCCTTTCCATAAGAATCTGCAACACAACTGTTGTATTCTATGCAATATGCCCCTTGGAATCCAAGCCAAGACATCCAGTACACCGATGTGGCTTCCAATATAGATTTGATAAGAGTGAGTCGACCAACCCTAGAGAGCCATCTCTGATGCTAGAAATTCAGTCGCCTTTCAATTTTTGCCACAAGCCATACCCAATCAACTATCTTATACTGTATGGGCTTAAGTCTAAATCCCAGATATTTAAGACGACATCATCAAATGGGGGAATAGTGTAAGGAAATCGCTGATGAGCAATGTGTGTTTCATTAAGGGAACAACCAACAATAGTCTGAGTCTATCTAAATTGATTGCATTCCATGCATGTGGCAAAGCAGAGGGATTTGATGATAGAAGAAAATGCAGTCGTGTCACGAATCGATCTATTGAGGAATATGAGGACATCATCAACAAAAAGTAGGTGGGTAAGGATGCAATTCTTGGTGATTTTAATACCCAGAAGTGTTCCCTGTCTTTTTTGCTCAGATATATACCGACTTAAGCCTTCCATGACCAACAAGAAAAGTAGGGAAGAGAGAGGACAACCTTGTCTAAGGCCTCTCCCTGCATGAAAGAAGGAAGATGCAAAACCATTTATCAGAACACTATATGAAGCATTGGTAATACAACACAAGATCCATTGGATGAAAGCTAAGGGAAAGCCCAAATGAGTCAAAAGCATTCTTAAGTAAAGCCAGCTAGTATGATCAAATGCCTTTGCTAAATCAATCTTTAGGATCATACCTTTTAGCCTCTTGATCTTGATGGAATGGAGGACCTCCTGAGTGGTGCCAACAACTTCATGAATCTGACGATGATTAAGGAAAGCAAACTGTTCTGGAGAGATATGCTAAGATAAAATAGGTTTAAGGTGGTTGGCAATAACCTTGGCTATGATCTTATAAATACAATTGTAGAGAGAGATGGGCCTAAAGTCATTGAATTTTAGAGGGGAGTCAGATTTGGGAATGAGAGCAATGAAGTTTGAGTTAAAAGCATCATACATTCAGCCACTTACTCGACATTTTTCAATAACCTGAAGCAGATTGTTGCCAATTACTTCAAAAAAAGGAAGATAAAATTCTACTGGCCATATGTCCAGTTCAGGGCTCTTGTCTTTCTTGAACCATTTGAGGGTGCCTTCCAATTCGCCCATAGATACTAGCTTGACGAGGTCCTTTGCAGCTTCATGATTGACAAATCTAGGAAACAACCCTACCACTTTGATAATCTCAACAAGAGTAACTTCCTGTGGTGCTTTGTAGAGCAGACTAAAATGAGTGGTACTGGGAGCGGCCAGTTGATTGAATGATTGTACCCGGTGTCCAGAATCATCCTCTGAATTCCAGATAGTATTGATGGCTCGTCGACCATTTGCAAATTGATGATAAAACTTTGTATTATCATCTCTAGATTGAAGCCAAATGGCTCGACTCCTAAGTCTCCAAGTTTCCTCTTTGTGCTTTAGGATTCTGGTCCTCTCCGCTTCAAGTTTGATAAGGCGATCTTTTGCTTCAACAAATTCAAATCCCCGACCATCCGCACCAATCATATTTGCGAGTTCAATTTCAATATCATTAAGGAGGTGATCGTCCCTTACTTTTTTTTCTCTGGCCTAGTCGATTGTTTTGTGCTTGAGGCAGAGAAGTTTTCTAGCAAAATATTCAGTGAGAGTCTGTCTAGGAGCAGAGGGAAGTGCTTTCCAATAATCAGTGACCATTTTGGTATAGTCCTCATCCTTGAGCTAGGCCGAGTTAAACTTAAAAGGGGTTTTTGGCTTGCGATTTGCACTTGCAAATTCAAGGTAGATAGGAGAGTGATTAGATAATCCTTCCGATCCCACGCATTACCTGTACAGGGATAGTCGATCAAGAAGAGCTTCTTTGATAAGGAAATGGTCCAACTTTCTGGCAAGCATAGCCTCACCAGTCCTTCGATTACGCCAGGTAGGTTGGACCTGAGCCATAGGAATATCATTAAAGTGGTGATCTTCCAACAAAAGACTGATGGAATCAGATAAAGGATCAACCTAGGCATTGTGTCCCTAATATTCCGCATGGCTAATGGATAAATTAAGATGAACCCTCAAGATGATGTTATTGGCTTGCATATATGAAGTATTGAGGAGATTTTCCCAATATGCAGCCCGATTAATGCAGGGACCATATACATTGATCAGTCTCAAATCCCTACCAAGATCAGAAGAAAAGATGTCTGCCCTTATAATACCACCCCCCCCTAAATATTGAGCAACTTGACAATCCTAGGGTTATAACCAAAAGCAATGCCTCCAGAGCAGCCACGAACATCAAGAGCATGAAAGTCCCAACCAGATACAAGTGCTTCAAGGGAAGGGATGATCTGATTAATGAGAGCAAGGGTTTCCTGAAGGAATATGATGTCCACCTTCTCGAGTTCAAGTGGTCTCCTAAAGGCTAGTTTTTTAGCCAGACTAGCTATCCCATGACAATTGTAGGATAAACCACTTCATGGAGAACTAGGGGTAGGGGAGGTGACAGCTCTAAGGACCTAATCAATGGGAAGTTGTCTGCCTTGTGCTACATCCAATCCAACTTGGATGATAGCCTTTGAGATATGGGAATGTTTGCCTCTAGTAGGTTTGATGGACTTGGAAAGGGGGACAATGCCAATGCCGCAACAATCATCGGATGAATATTTGACCAGTGATCGGAGGACGAAAGGATGACTCGGTCGGGAATCATTTGAAGTCCCAGAAGAGGGTGTAGTGAGAGGGACATCAGGGATAGCCGGGGGTATTGGAAAAAGTTGGGGGTGGGGGGGGGAGGATAATGGGGAGCAAGTAAGAGGCAGGGTGGACAAAAGCAGGTGCTGAGATGCAATGCGAAATAGATGCACAAAGATGAGATTCAGAAATAGAGGCAATAAAAAGAGGGAGAGTAGAGGAAGGATTACCCGAAGTGATGGGTTGGCGACCACACATGATTTGGTGATGCGAGGAGAGGGAGGACGAATAGGTTCCTTGCTCGGTCCATGCATCGGAGAGGATGTCTTTGGGGGACGCTCGACAGCCTTTGCAGGCCTCTTGTCCTGTGATCTTGATGGAAATATCCGCTGCGTTATGATCAGGAAGAGATACAAAAGCAAAACTGAAAGCAAGCAATGGACAAGCCTTGTACAAGTGCCCAATTTTATGGCACCGGCGACATCTATAGGCAACCTCCTCATAATCGATAATTTGAAGGCGAGTAGTGTTCCTCCACTGAATTTGTAGGTTTTCCTCCAAACCTTCTCGCATATCCAAATGTACCAAGATGTGAGCCATAGCCATATTCCCTGTAACAATATAGGATTTATCATAGTCCAAATAAGTCCCCAGAGCATTCCCAATGCGTTTGTATATGTCCTTAGACCAGAAATGTAGCGAAAGACCAGGCAGACGAACCTAGATTAGGCTAGCCCCCAGATGCTCATGTTCTGGGTCAAAAAGGGGACTCCATCTCTTAAGTAAGACCGAAGCGAGCTCTATGTGCTAGAACTTAGATAAAACCCGGGGTACATTTCAGAGCGCTGGAAACGAAGGGCGAACTATCTGCGAGATAAAGTAACCATCAAAGGTAGATCTTCTAGCACTTGGCCCCAAATCTCCAAAATCCATTGTCTAAGATGGGCTTTGGTGTAGGAACGTCCCCGAACCCAGCCAACCAGAACCCTATTTGTGGTGTTGAGCATGTCTCTCATCTGTAAGTCGTCATCGAAGGTTAACGGGATCTTCTTGCTCCCGACCTTGATTCCCTTCTACTTCTTTACAGTCCGGGGCACTTTTCTAGTGGAGGGATTGACAGGGGGATCAAAGGCAATGCCTTGTCCTATACAAGCCCTAGAACCTTCTCCCAAGTTAGTAGCAGGAGGGTGGAGCCTTCAAAAAAGCCAGATGTAATAGGGATGGATTCCTGAGGCGAGGGGCCGGGAGCAGATGGAGTCGATGTGAGAAAGCAGTGGGGCTCAGATCCGGTGGGTTAGATGGGTAAGGTACAACAGAGGAGGGTATACATGAGAGATCCAGTGAAATAGAGGATGCAGACAGGTCCAAGCAGGAGGTGAAGAACTGAAGGGAAATCGGAGGGGGTGGAGTATAGGCTGAGCACAACAAGTAGAAGAATGCATCCTGTGAGCCAGAAATCTGCAATGATGATGAAGGAGGACTGACTGGTAGCACAAAATTCTGAGCCGGAACACAAGGATGAGGAAAAACGGACACTAAGAAAACCCTAGGGTTGCTCGCTAGCGTCATAGGTAGCTACAGAGAGATGGTAGAGGTGGTGATCGATAGATGTGGTGGAGAAACCATCCAGATAGGCACAAAGTCGAATGGATCCTCGGAGTAGTCGATCATATCAACCTCCATCTCAGTCGACAGACAGCGATAGGAGATCCGCAAAATATTTGTGCCAACCGACAGTTGCCCAAACGCCGATGTATACCCCAGGTGCCAGAATAACAGAAGACAGAAGGTGGCCAGCAGAGAGCTGCAGTCACCAAGGGAAGTTGAATAGTGTCTTAACCGCGGTCGCGAGCGGAAGATGTCCTCGCTGAATGCAGTCAAGAGCTAGGGTCCTGTTGTCGCAGAGCCATCAATTAGCGCTTTACTTGTTGAATCTCTTACAAATGTATAATCATGAGGATTGAGCCTACATTTGTCTCGTTCCACTATGATTCGACCACAATATGAAAAGTGGGGTGTGTGGAAAATCCAAATCATGATTTGAGGAAACTACCTTTGGAGGAGAAAGAAGATCATTGGCCTAGCCAATGCACTAGCTTGAGCTAAAGCCCCCAACATTCATGACTTGCTGCTCAAGCAATCACCACTAATACCATAAACTTAAAACAACATCAAACAAAGAGAGACACCATTGTTTTAGAGACATAGATGGCATTGTTTTGGATAAACATAAATGCCATCATTTCAAGTAAGCACAAACACCATTCTATACAAATGCCGTTGTTATTATTTCAGCAAAGTACAAATGCCATCATTACATGCAAATGCAACCCAACTTTGAGGGAGTTTTACTCTACATTATCCATCCTTTCCTCTTTACTACTCCTAAGTTTTGCACACACTTCACCATTAATTTGTATATCATACTAGATGCAACTCTAGTTCAAAATGCTGGTTTGTTAGGTTTTCTGCCAATGAATTTAATGTTTTAGTTACATTAATAAATGTAATATGTTTAACATTATGAAGTTCTGAATTAGGAATTTAAAGCTTTAGCTATATGGATAAATTATGATGTATAATTTTTCTCGTCCGAAGTCTAAAAGGCACTCTAATAATTATGTTAAAAAGGAGCATGATAACAATAATATTAGTGAAGAAGAAAGAGAATGGACTCTTTATTACTTCACTAGTAACCAAGAACATATATTAAGAGGCATGATATACAGAGTTAGGTACCATAGAGCTCATGACACACGAAAATAAGTGATTTGCCTCATCAAAGGATATTGAAAGTCAGTGTGTGATGGTTACTTTAGGAGATGACATTGGTACCCCTGGTCAAAATCCACAAAATAAGTTTGATGAGGATACCTAATGGAGGTATCAAAGATGTGCATGATGTGTTATATGTACCAAGTTTGAAGAAAAGCCAATTGCCAATGGATCAAATTTCAAAGCAACATTTCAACATTGAATTCTATGAAGGTGTCTCATAAAGGACAAATAGAACCACTAAAGAATGATTCTAAAAGGTGTTGAGGAGGTGCGTTAAATTTTCTATTGAACCTAGAACCTAATATTTTATTAACCTAGCAGATTAGAGACCTACTGAATAAATGCACATTTAGGTTCTTAACGCAATTAGTGGAAGCAAAAGTACACCAATCTCAATCACAAGTGAAACAAATAGATTTTGCCTAATCAACAATTCTTCATTAATAACTCAGAACCTTTAGACACTTTGAAGCATAGTGTCTCGTCTTATGACAGGAAAAAACACTTGACCTCATTCAAGTCCTCATTCAGTTGTGAGGTTGAATCCTTACTCCTGTTGCTTGAACCTCTTCCTTTGCTCCTTGTTGCCTGAATGGCAAGAGCAAGATTCCCATCATCACTCTTGAGCTGGCTTCTTGATAGAGATTCCTTTGGAGTTTCCTCTTGGATGAAATCATCCCACAGTTTATCCCAATCAGAAAGCTTCTCTTGTGCCACAATGCCCTTTGATGAAAGGAGTCCATGGCATGGTGAAACTATTCAGGGTCATACATACCATCTCTCTGTTTGTCACTTTTTCCCTAACTGTGGCCAACTTATCACGAACTTGTGTGATCTTGGTGAGATAAGTAGTCACTATATTTGATTTGGTCATCTTGGTGTTCTTGAGCTTCTCCCTCAACACCATCTTCTTGTTGCCATTATTGCTCTCGTATAGCTTTGTCAAAACCTCCCACATATCCCTTGTTGTATTCTTCTTAGATAGGCATGATCGTTCATAGCATCCAAGATAATTCTTCTGGCTTACATATTTTTTTGGTTGTGTATGGCTAGATTTGCAACATTTGTAGGTGGGTGAGTTTGGTGTTAACAAACTCCCATATGCCATTATCCATGAGAAGCAAAGAAACCCCCGCTTTCTAGGGAGTGTAGTTATTGGCACCCATCCTGTCCTCAAACCTCATACCGGTTGCTGCCATCTCTAAGTCATAAACTCAACTGAAAGGTTTCGCTGTCACACCATGATTGGTATGGTCTCCCTCTCTCCCTTTGAGGGCTAACCTTTACCAATCACTGCGAGTTGTTCCAATTTTTTGCATGAAAACTTACAATCGGTGGGTTCCTTTTTGTTGCCTAGTTGTCCTAGACTTTCGCCCAACCTACGTCGCCTTGCCAGTCGATCCTCTGAGGTGGTTGGTCGACTGCTAGTTGTTGAAGCTTGTGTTTGCTTTCAAAGGTCTTCTGCATAGGCTTGGTGTCTTAGCATGTGGAAGATCATTTATTTCCTCTCTAGGTGCTTGCTTGGTGGAGTAAGTGATTTATGTCTTCTTTCCTAAGTCTAACTTCAAAAAAGTACAAAAATTAAAGTCAATTAACTGTTATGGACTATTAAGTCATTCTCTGAGGATAAATAATTTAATTATTTAAGTGATCTAGAAATAATGTCAACCATTGATCTCCAAGATCTTCTAGAAGGGAGATTAGGGTTAGGGATTTGGACTTAATGAAGATTATAAAAGAAACCTAGCAAAGAGGTGAAGACACAAGAACACAAGAGATAGAGGCAGCTATAACATTTTTGGGAAAGAGATTTTTTCAATAAGGAGAGAGCAAATTTTGTGGAGCGTGAGCTCAATTTGACTATGGAGAAGGAAGAAGAATATAGGGATAATTTCGAGTTGTTTCCACGAGGTTGATTTGCTGGGAATTGGAGAGGTCGAATTGCTGAAGTGAGAAGGAGGCGTACTTGCTGGGGAGGCTGATTTTCTAGGGTCGAGTTGTGAATGCGTAGAGGCCGAGTGAGAGCTAGATGCAGAGGCCAATTTTCTAGTGAGAGGTCAACCGATTTTCTTCAGGCCAAATTTCCTCAGAGTTTGATTTCCAATTGGCCAATTTTCCTTGGGCCAAATTATTCCAGTGGCGCTGAGTTATAGGTTCTAGTCATTGTATTTTTCTTTGTAAATGCTCTGTGGGTTGAAACCTTGATTTTCCAGATTAATAAATGACAAATTGTTGTGGGTGAATTTTTTCTATTGCAATGTGTGATTGATCTCTCCAATTTTATTTGTGTGATTGAGCAATGTTTTTTTTTTTTTTATTGTTGTAATTCATGATTTATTTTGTTAATTAAATAAATTGCTACGAATAAATAATTGCCTTGAGAAAATAAATCTGGGTTGGTATTAGGAGATTTAACATTGGTTGTCTCCAATAGTCCATATCACTATGTACGTTTGCCTTCAAACTCTTCTTTGCTACTCACTTGATCAACTTGCTTTCTTGTCCTTTCTTTGTTTGCGACTTCAATTTTGTCAACCACTCAACCCGAGGTAGTTCATGTCTCCTCCATCAAATTTCAGTGGCAATTGCTATTTTCTCTGTTGTTGGTTGTCGACCCCTGCGACCCAGTTCTTCTGGCTCTGTTGGTTTGTTGGCCTTAGCTTGCCGTTGGGCTGTGCTACCCCGACCTCGTCCTCGAGCCTTGTCATCATGACCCGATCACCTTTGTTAGATTGTTAACACGGGCCTTTTCCTAGTCTTGCTGTAGATTTTCCCTCTGTTGTTGGTTTCCTTACGCAGGGCCCTTTCCATAGACCAATTGCCTTTGTGCTATTGAACCACAAGTCGAATCCTCTTGCGTAGGAGGCTTGCGATTCACTAATGCCAATTGGTGGTTTCCTTGTGTCTTTACTGCCTTACATGACTTGACTCTTCAGCCAAGGAATCTCTACGCTGTTACCTTGCCATCCTTCGTAGCTAAGTCTGACAATCGTATGCTGTTAATCACCTTTGCAGTCCCTTTACAATTGAGTGCGTGGCCCACTCAACCACCTTTATATATTTAATTTTTAATTTTAATTTTAATTTTATAAATTTGAGTTTCAATTGCTTTAAAACCCTCGATTTTTTTTCTTCCCTTGTCATGCAACTACGCTATATGTCGTGCGATCTTAGTCCTTCCATTTTTTTTTACATCATATGATTGCAGTTGAACCTGGATTGATGATCCCTACACAAACTTGATCCCTACACAAACTTGGCTTCCCTGCATGATTTAGAGATTGGTTTTTAGAGTTTTGGGCTCTGACACTGTTGGACATTGGATAAACCAACGCTCCCTGTGTGTTTCGTGACATGGACTAACCGCCTCTCATGGATCCTTATCTCTAGCGATGTGATCATTGACTAACACCTACGGGTTTTGGTGTAACGACAATTGTGATTCCAACGTATACAAGGTTAATTTTCTGTTGAACTTAGCCCCTGACATTCTATTAACCTAGCAAATTACAGTTCTATTGAAGAAGTGCACAACTAGGTCCTTAACACAATTAGTGGAAGAAAAACTGCATAAATGTCAATCACTAGTGACACAAATAGATATTGCCCAATCAACAATTATTCATCAATAATTCATAACCTACTTGGGCATCCATCTTGGGATAATGGCCCAATTAAAGAAAATACAATTATAACATACCCTGGATTTGATCCAGTAGATCAAGCCCTAGATTTGTCCTTGATCTCCTTGGTTATTTGGATCTCCTATGTTGCACCCTTGTACTTTACTCGGATCTGGCACCCTTGAGTAACACACTCTCACTTGAGAAAATCCTTCTTTCAATGGCCAGTGTATAGTTTGTCTTGCTTTTCTTCTTAACCTTGCTTTTATAACTTTACATTGAGCTAAATTTTAAACCCTAATCTCCAAAGTGATCGACGGGCGAGATTAGATCTTGCTTCACTTGAGATCAACCATTGAGATTAAAACATAGTCATTAAAGTAAATTACTTTACTTTTCCTAAGTTTCTTTAGCTCAATTAGCTAACATAATTAATTATGTGCTTTTCCTAAGTTGGAGTTAGGAAGTAAGTTACAATAGCAACTTGCTCACACTTGAGCAAGTGTCCTAAGAAAACTGTGGGTGACTTCTGCACGCCTAGACACTTAGGCTTGTTTAGAAGTACCCACCCAAGATACAAACATCAACAAGGTGGTTTTTAGAAATTTATTGATTTGGCATTAGGACAAGTTATAATGGTCGAGAACAACTCCAAAGTCAACTTTGGCACCAAACATTTGCTTATCTTAGTTATCAATGTCTTGCACTTTTGAAGAATATTAATATGGTTTATGGTTTGTGTCCAATTTGACATGAGAAATGTGTTTGTGAAGATTGCATTTAGGCAAGCAACATAGGGATAAATTTGATAGAGAAGGTCCATGGGGAGTGTTACCCACCAAAATGGGTGATTCTATGGGAGAAACTTTTTCTCCTATTCTTCACATTCAGTCGACCAACCATGTAACCCTTAACAACCACCACTAGTTGACGACGCGCCATTTTATCTTCGCCACTTGCATTGGTCATATGCTTCTCACCCATCCGACAAGAGAACATGGACAAAGGTGGGCTTCTGATCAAAAGGTACTTTATTCATTTTGCAATCAGGTGCTTATGCTTATTTGTATTTGGGCTTTTAATATGGATTATGGGGTGACTTGGAGGGGTCTTGATTGTGATCTTGTTCCCTCACCTTAAATGGGGGGTTAATCTTCGATCCTCGTCCAGTGGGACCTCCCCTAATGGCCCAATTGGTATAGGAGGGACATTACTCGGGAATCCCTGATTGAGATAGTGTAGTTCCATTTATCCCTATTCCATACTTACCACTTTCCATCTTATATTACATGCCCATTATCCATCTCCATTCTTTGGGTTCAACTGACCATTGGTTCTCTGGGATTTGGCATCCATACATCCACATACCTGGGTAGGGCTCGACACTTTGCCCTAGGAGGTTGATGTAGCTAAAAGGAAAGGAAAAAAAAACATATTATGGCCACAAAATAAAATAAAAGAATATCAAAATGCAAAAGATGGCCGTGACATGCACATTAGCCCATGGGAAAAAGCCTAGCATGAGCTCTACCTCACTCATTATTGCCATCACCCGGTTCTTGAGCACATGTTGCTCCATTACATATTAAACGAAACCCTTGCTTGTCCCAATTCTGATGAGCAATGAAATGACTCATCCTTAAAGGGTTAATACAACTACTATACATCATTCAAAGCAAGCTCTAACCCAAGGTTGCACGAAACGGGGAAACGGGTACGAGTTTCCGAAACGGGCACGGGTACGAAATGTGCCCCCCCAAATTTTGGAAACGGGGGGAATACACGAATATATATATATATATATTAGGACATTTTAAGAAATATGTTGGTAATCATAAAGCATATACGATACATTCTAATTTATTACATTATGATAAAATTGTCAATTGTCAATGCCATAAACTATAAGTCTCTAAATTTACATCACATTTACTCATGAATGATTCACATTAATGAAAATAGAAATATCCAAAAATCAGCCACGAGAAGTTTCTAATTTTCTTGTCTTCGTGCTTGATTGGGAGTCTCCTCCTACATAGTTGAACAACCTTAGTGCTCTTGATTAAATACACGTTTCATACCCTAGTACCCTACATGCTCTTGATTTATTGGGAGTCTCCCCTACATAGAGGGCTTGGTTCTCTTGATTAAATACAAGTTCCATACCCTAGTACATGATAAAATCCAATGGAAACATTGCAATCCCCCCAATCCTGAAAAACAGATAAGTCTGTTGGATTTTGAGTGAGATCTAAAATATTACTTTCTCCATATGAAATCCAATGAGGGTGAAACCGCTCTCAAGCATCCTGAGTCATTTCATGGTAATGTTAAAAATTTAAGTAAAAGTGATGAGAATATCACTTTTACTTTAAGAATTTAACATTACCATGAACTACATATCAACACGAGGGAAAAATTTCACTTTTATAACTTTAGACAGGCATCTAGAAGCAACTAGAAGGCACTAGAAAAACCTAATTAAAAATTAGAAGACAAATTAATAAAAAAAAAATTAAAAAAAGTCAAGTTGCATGTGGAAACGGCGTCGTATGCTTAGAAACGCGTTTCCAGCCGTACTGGCCACGTTTCCACCTCGAGAAACATGCCAGTACGACCAAAAACGCGTTTCTGGGCCGTACCGTACGCGTTTCCACGTTTCGTTTCTGTTTCCGTACGGAAACTCCTCCCTTGCCAACATTTCCTGCAACTTAGCTCTAACCCTTTGAGCTACGAGTAGTAATACAAAGAAAAAACAAGAAAAATTAAAAGGCACGCAAGATGGGTGGAAAAACAAAGGCCAAGTTGGTATCTCATGCATCCATGATTGCTCCCTCCTCACATCTATACACTCAAGATGTGGATCCCCATAAGGCTAGTCCCTTTGATCATGGCACATGGCCACAAAATATTCTCCCCTCCATACCATCATTATTCACTAACACTAATTGATTGAAGAGTGGATTGAGGAAATGTTACTTCCCATTGGGGGTTGGAAACACCTAATAGGGTTGCCCTTTAGCCACTCCTAACTAGGGAGGAAACACCGTTACAAGTTCAAATCCCCAAATTTTGGAAGGGAAGCCTTATGTGAAATATTAAATAGCCCTTTACATTCAAGCTTGGTTCACTTAGATGCAAAAATGTTCATTGTCCCTGATGAATGGTTGCTTTCACTAGACTTTTTGTTGTAATTGTCAGACGGTTCAACAACCCATGACCTGGGCACCTTACCCACAGGTACCTAGGCCCCAAAGATGTATATTGACACCCACAGGTGAAGCGTTGAGAGCCTTGGGTCTCTGATCAGTATCATCACGTCATACCTACCTTTGGGCACCTTCTGCACCTAGGTCGTTCTGACACTTTGCACTACATTTGGCGATTCTTAGGGGGATAATACACCTGGACTAGTATGTATCTAGGTCGGCCTTAGCACCTTTTGATGGTGGCAACTGATTCACGGTCCAGATGGGAATGGTCTCACCTTTTGAGACATGGGAGGGCTAGTAGCACATGGAAAGCCCTCAATGTTGGAGCAGAGATGGGCATTTTGAGCAGTTAGAGACCTAGGAGACCACTTTCTGGCACCCCAAGTAGATTTTGGGGACCAGAGAGGGATATTGATGGAAATTTGAGGACCGACCCTTAAATGATGATTTATAGAGGCTTCTACACCACATTTGGCACTCAACAACCTCAACGCTTGCCACTTGGAGCTCATTTCATGAATGACTTTAGCCTTATGAGGCTTCACGACTCACACGTGTAGGCTTACATTTGATTTTGTCTAAGCTAGTTGGGTTGGCTTGTAACCTAAGGTTCTATTGTGATTTTACTTGTCTTTTTGGGGCTTTAGCCTAATTAGGGACTTGTCCTCCTCATATAAATAGAGGAGAGGACTATTTCATTTCCCATCATCATCACTTGTGAATTCGACTTCTCTACTTGAGAATTTCGGCCTCTTGTACCTATTGGAGAGATGTGATCTATGGAGCATACTTTGTCTTGGAGCTATATTGTTGTCTTTGGAGAAGTTGTCTTGGATCAATGATTGGATTGTACATGCATATTATCTTGTAAGTGCCTTTTCATTGGAAATTTCTGATTTCATGTCTAATGTATGGTATAAATTGGTGATCTAGGTTAAATATTATGCCCTAATTTTGTTGAGTATCAATTTTATGGAAGCTAGGCCATATCATTACATGCATTACTCATTTGTGATATGTGAATGACAATCCCCTTGGTGATCTTACATTAGCTCCCCCAAGTGAATTTTGATCCCTCACAAAGGTAATAGTTAGGGTTTTGATGCTAGGGCATCAAAACATCCTTACTCCTTTGCAAGTTTTAGCCAACCTAAAGAATCCATAAACTCCATCAACCCTAGGACTAGGTGTTGACCGTCCATTATTGGTGATCGAGTCAAATTATATCCATAAATTTTAACTCTCTCTCTCTCTCTAATTTGACCCTCTTAAGGCCAAACTACCAACTAGGGCTTAGTGCGAACTGACTAGGAAGGGAGATTTTTAGTCTTGGAAAGTCTAAACATCGAGGGCTATAGTGGTTGCCCCAAAATCAGTCCCCTTAGTGGGCATTCATTCCAGTTTCATACATAATTCCTCTTGCCGTAGTTGTTTGCCCTAGGGTAAAACCCTAGTTTGATTATAGCTTCAACTTGAGGGCTCCTTGAGGGTTTCATGTGCTGTAATCTTGTTGAAACACATTGTGGGAAGCCCTCTCTTGATGCTTTGACTTTTGGCCATCCCAACCCACAATAAATGAATCAAACCCTAGGTCTTGCGTTGCCCCAATTTGGCATCTCTAAGGAAAGCAATTGTCTCGTCTTCATGGTTGGTGCTTAGTACCTAAATTGTGTCTTTCCCTTAGAAGCCTTTAAATCACCTCATACATTTTAAATCTAGAATATTTATTAGGCGACCTCTATACTGGGATTCCTCCCGTTGGTGAAAGTCCATAAAGCGCAGGGGTAGTACCGTAGTAGTTGTGGTGACAATGGGCTACTACCTCATTGTTGTCACTTGGTCTAGTGATAACCTTGTAGGGTAACCCTCTCCAAGGCTTGCTAGATTTTGCGACAATAGAGAGAAAAAACATCAATTTTGAAATGGTGCATGGCAACCTTTGTGGTTCCGTGAAATTTCCATTGTTGTAAGTTGCAAATTACTTCATAACAATTATTTGCAATTTTTTAAAGAAAAAAATGGGTGTACTTTCTCAAGTACAAGTTAGATGCTCTTGATCCATTCAAGGAGTTCAATGCCATGGTTGAGAGGTAAGGTGGGAGGAAGGCTATGTTTATTAGGATAGACAATGCAAGAGATGACAATTTTAATGATTTTTTTGAATATTGCGATGTTGATGGTATTTATAATGCAATTTATTTTTAGGATTTAAAATATATTATCAATCTCAATTTCAATTTAATGCATGGTTATTGACTTTGCAATCTATGATCCACTTGAAATAGAGTAGAAATAAAAACTACTGCTCAAAATATTTGTATGAAAACTAAAGATGTGAATTAAAGTTTAAAGAACATATCTAAATTATTGTTGTCTAATTAAATAATAGTACAAGGAAATACAATCCACAGGGTTTGTGTCTAGGAGTCAATACAACACTAGCAACGAATAGGTGACTTATTAGAAAAATAACAACTATAGGTAACTCTCACTAGAAAAATAACAACTAATAGTAACTATCTTTAAGGCAAGGCTAAGTGCATCAGAGGTGTGGTCTTGTCCTTTGTTGGATGTTCCCTAGCCATACCTCCTCTTGATTCCACGTGAAGAATCTCTCTCGTTGACCTTTCACACACAAAGATCTTAGTTTCACAAAATATCTAATAATTTTTATCTCATTTCTTAATTTTCTATTCCTTGTGGTTCAATGGTAAATTCACAATTAGATTCTTTTTTTGTTTCCCTTTTCCAAAGAAAAAAACACACAATTTTATTATTGTGTCGAGAGGCGCTTTGTAGCCTAGTATGAGGTAGATGTTGTAGTGGAGTGTTAGGTCTATGAGGTGTTAGATTTAAAATTAATTAAGAAAATGTCGGCCCCATTATGGGGGAGATGTTCTAATGAAGTGTTAGATAAGATGTTGTAGTGGAGTGTTAAATAATAATAATAATAAAACAATCCAATTAAAAAAATATTAAAAAGTAAAAAAGTAATAATAAGAATAATAAGTAGGTTGAATTTAACTTGATATATTGCAATTTGGTTTTTATTAATAAAATTATAGACAATTTCTTTGAAAAATTTCATAATATGCATATTACATTAAAATAAATTTTAACAATGATAATTCATATTTGTAACCATGATATTTCAAAACACGATGTTTAAATTTAGTTAATAACCATATAAAGACTTACAATAATCTTTCTCTTGATATGTACCTATAATCTATGCTATGCATATCACATTAAGAAATCAAAGTAAAACAAATTATAAAACATGTCAAAGAAAAATGCCATGCACATACGTATGTATGTATTACGAGGGTTTTAATAAAATTAAAAATGAATATTTTTATATATAGAGATGTTAAATTTATATGTAATATAAATAATATTTTAAATAACCAGCATAGATTCATCTTAACTCCGGATATACAAAGTGTCAAATGGGATCAAATCTCTCAAGTTCTAACCTTTCCTCAAGTTTTTAACTGAAAAAGAGGTTTGCATCTTGAGAGATTTGATCCCTCTTGGCACTTGGTAGATCTAGAGCTAAGATGGATCTATGTTGGTATAATTAACAAAATTACATCTGCATATACCTGTGGCATTCCTATGGGGTTTTGTCCCCAAAAAGCCCCATTAATGCTAGGTGTTCAAAACAGATTAGCTAATAAATACGTCATTGAGTACCTGAAATTTTTTCTTTTGGGACAGAGAAACAACCCTATGCAGGAACATCTTAAAATTTTCCAATCCATTCCCTTGAGATCAGAAAATAAACTGTAATAAGCATAAAGAAACTGTTTAGAAGTGCAGTTCTAAAAAAAATCAAATATTGTAGACCAGATCCACATTGAGTAAGACAATCACTCGATCGTATTTGGAGCCAAGAAGGATGAAGATATTTGAAGGAGCCTCCTGGGCCCTTGACAAAGATTTTTCACGTTCCTCTGTCTAATGCCACTCCATCCTTCGAAAATTTGTTTGCGTCTTGATTCTGCTCCCTGTAAACATGTGAGAGAGAGAGATGAGAGAAAAGCTGGCAGATCTTTTGGTGTCTTGAAATAATGGTAAGAGAGTGTAATTTTGCATAGAGAACAACCCTGTTGATAGTTAGAAGATAATCCTGATAAATATGCAACTCTGATATTCCTTGGCGATTTGGAGCAAGAGTTTTAGGTCCATTAGTTCGCTGAGATTGTTTGTAGCGGGCCCAATAGCTGTTGAAAAAGAAACAGTCAAACAGAGGATACCTCAGAGAGATGTAGGATACCCCTGCTCCTTGCAGGGATGGGTTTCTTTGTGCAGTGTCATCAAAGAAGGATCAATGGGAGTCTTTTTGAATTGTGGAGATGTCTTGGATATCTTGGAGTAGAGGAGAAGATTTGAAAAAAAACAGTTTGAATAGCTTGACTTTGAATAACAGTGTGGGGGGAAGAAATTGTGTCTTCAAAGAGGGAGCGATTTTGGGCGAGCCAAATATCCCAGGCTATGATCAGAGGCAGAGTTTTTATGTCCTTTCTGTAATGAATTGATAAGCAGCTGTTTAGGGTAGTTTTTATGGAATCTCCCTCCAAAGTCAGTGGTAGATCGATATAATTTGAATTTCTCGCCAGACTTCTTTTGTGAATGGTTATTCCAAGGAAAGTTGTATGTTAGATTTGAAGTCCCCTTTGCACAAGTTGCATCTACCTGGCTCAGTGAAATTCCTTCTTTGCAGGTGGTCCCATGAGGGTGCTTTGTCGTTTAGAGGTAGCCACATAAAGAGCTTGGCCTTAAGTGGACAACTTAATCTTCAAGGCATCTTTCCTGACCAGGGAGGTGGGAGTTCCTCCACTTCCTCTGCTAATGTAGCTTAGCCAATTTTTGGGGCTCTAACAACCAGTGGGATTGGGAGACCAGATTATTTGGTCCTCCTGATTCAAGGGATAGACAAAATCGTTTTGTAGGGCTGAAATATAAGATGTCTAGTGAAGGGCCTAATCTTTGCTTAAAGTTTTAAACCCACCTCCTGCCAAGATAGCTAGCAACCTTGACTAGTTATAATATTATCTTACCAAATTTAATTTAAGAAGAAAAAACTTTCCCCATTCAAAGTTTGTATGATTTGGTTTTGAAGGAAATGATTATTTTAACTTCTAATCCATGGGTCTTTCCTGATCAAAACATTTGTTCCCTTTCCCACTTTCCACAGGAGCCAAATTCCTTTTGCCTGGTTTCTTGATCCAGTGCACTAGAGATTCCTGTGGAAAGTATTTGGCCTGAAGTACCTATGCCCAAGACCTGATCCTTGAATTGATCCCCAAACATTTTTGGCAGCAAGAGATTTAGTGAACACGAAGATGTTTATCAGTCCCCATCCTCCAAGACTTTGGGGTATGGCCAATTGCTTCCTTGTGGCTAGGACCAGAGACTTATTTTTAGCAGATTCAGACTATATGAATTTAAAGGAGACATGTTGAATTTTGTCTTGAATGTCTTTTGGGACCCAAGTTAGTGTGGTCCAATAGATAGGTATAGCTTCCAAAACAGGCTTTACCAAGACCAATCAACCCGCCCTAGAAAGCAATCTGTAGCACCAGGTTTAGCCTTTTTTTCTACTTTTACAAAAAGCCACATCCAGTCATTCTTGACGTAAAATTTTTCTTTTAGGCTGAAGCCAAGATATTTCATGCCTTCATCTGTGCCTAGAAACTACATATCCAGAAGCTGTGCTATGTATTGCTGTTCCAGCTTCAACATTCCCCAAATGAATAAGGAGAATTTGTCGTTAATTATTTTCATGCAAGTGGATTTACAAAAAGTAGAGAGAATTTCTTTAAGTTGATCCAAATATCAAAGATCTCCTGCACAAAAGGATATTGTTGACAAAAAGCAGATGAGATATGAAAAAAGAAGAGCTAACTGTAATGCTTTTCATAGCATCTGAGTCAATTGCTGTATGGATTAGCCTATTGAGACCCTCCGCAAAAAAGGAATAGAAGGGTGGGGAGTGGACAACCTTGCTGTAATCCCCTTTCTGCCTTGAAAAAAGGGGAGGCCCAGGTGAATAAGGAGCCTGAGATATAACCAACTCCCTCTATCAAAGGCTTTTGAGAGATCAACCTTCAGATTGACCGCTTTCTGCTTGCATGTATGAATGGAGTGAAGGCTTTCTTGAGCAACGCCAATAGCTTCATGCATTTGTCTTCCTTCAAAAAAACCCAAGTTGTTCGAGTGAGATGGTTTCTACAGGGCTATAATCTTTGTAATGATTTTATAAATGCTCTTACAAAGCAAGATGGGTTTGAAAAGGTCAAAGGAGCAGGGATTATCATATTTTGGGATGATTGCAATGAAGCTCGAGATGAAGGCAGAAATAATTTGTCTTGAAGTTCTGGAGTATTCCACCACTCTTAAGACGGCATTTCCCAAGAAGTTGAAGTAGCCAAGGTAGATTTCTATTGGAAGACTGTCAGGGCTGGGGCTTCTATTCTTTTGAAAACTATGAAGAGCCTTCAAAAGTTCTCCAATAGTGACTTCTGCCATTATGATCCATATACCTTAGCAAGAGGTAAGCATTAGGGGAAGTTTGAGGTTTAAAATGGGCCTCCTAAGGAAAATAATAAAATAATAGTTAAAATAATAAAATAAGAGCTATGAATTTTTAAAGGAAAATAAAGAAAACTATTTTTTTCTTTAATTTTATTTTTAGCTTGTCTTGTTATAGGTTTATTCCAATGCCAAGTGTAGCTGCCCATTGGATGCGAATTTAATTTTGCATCCAACGAGTACACACTTTGCATACTTTTAAGTAGACTCACACGGCACACTCATGTATTTTCAATTTCTTTTGATTTGGGTCTACTCAAAAAGTATGTAGGGTGGGTACTCATTGGATGTAGAATTAAATTCCACATCCAATGAGTGCCTACACGTGGCATTTGAGTAAAACTATAAGGAGTTAAGCCAAAAATACAATTAAAAAAGTAGTTTTGTTTATTTCGCTCCAAAAATATTTACCCCTAGTGATGACATCACCATATTGAATCTTACTGGTTCTTTTGAAGTTGATTTTGTAACGACATTTTTGTTGGAGGTCCCTTTTTGATCTCAAAGTTCTCCTAATGCCACATGGAGAACAATATTTATGGATGCATGAGGATCTCCTTGTAAAGCATTTGAAAGTGTTGGACCCCAATGGAAGTGATGTCCTCAAAAGATGTGATAGGCTTGCCATTTGACCTATTTATAGCCTAGATGGCATTTTTGATCTTTCTTCCGTTTGCAAAATTATGATTTTTTTTTGTGTGTTTTCATCCCCTATTTTGAACCAAAGGGTACGACTCTTAATTGTTGTATTCACAACTATAATGAGAGGGGGGCTGAATCAGTATAATACAATTTTTAGTATTTACTTATTTAAAACATTCAAACACCATAAAATTCAAACAAATAAGCAGAACATAGAACACATGATATACATGGAGACCCCCGAGGGAAAAAATTGCAAAACTTCTTTTAATTGATTCACCTTTGTAGGCATCAATCTATTGCTCAAGTTTTGTAGGCACCAACCCAAAGGAGACACCAATCCCCTCAATGCTTTGTGGGCACCAACCTACATGAGACGCCAATCCATTCAACTATTTTATAGGCACCAACCTACAGGAGACACCAATGCCTTCAACTATTTTATAGGCACCAACTTGTAATGTCCTCTTCAAATTAATTGCCCAAGGGAGGATGTAGTAGCCTATTTAACCCCGTAGGCTATAGTCATTTAAAAAGGGGGAATTATTATTTACTGTTACTTAGGTAACATAGTTAATAAAAATTAAATTGGAGCAAATGGAGGGAAACTTGCAATTCACTCAAATTTGAATTGAGGAGGGAAAAGCCCCAAAGAGAATCTATAAAAGGAAGGGCAAAGAGTCATTATGATGATCATGGATTGTTATTCATCTTGAATTTGGGCTGGGGGTCTTGGAGGGTTTTAAGACCCCTTTTCTCTGATTGGTTTTGGTGGTGAAAGATTCCACCCTAGTCAATCCTCCTACCTTTCTTGCCACAAGATCAAATTTTTGCTGGAGGAGTATCTTTTTGAGGCAGCAAAGGCTGGTATCTACCTTTCTAAGGTAGTGAAGGTTGAAGACTATCCTTTTGAGGCAGCGAAGGGCTAGAGACTGACCTTTTTGAGGTAGTGCGGGGATGAAGATTACCTTTCTGAGTCAGCAAAGGGTTCATGTTTACCTTGTTGAGGTAGCAAATTGGTGGTATATATCTTCTTGAGGTAGTGGAGGGCGGGTATTCACCTTTTTTAGGCAGTGAAGGGGTGGTATATGTCTGGTTGAGGCAACAAAGGGTTGACTTCTGATTTTCTAGGGCAGCGAAAGCCCAAGAAACCTTCTTCTAAGGTAGCGAGTGGCCTAAGGGGCCACGATCAAGAGACAATGAGGGTTTAAGGAAAAATTAAGGGGTTGGCTACACTAGAGACTGAGGCAACAAGGGTGATTAAGGGTGCAAAGCAACAACAAGGCTTACTGATATGATTTTGTGGCAGCATGAGGGATGACTACAATTTATAAACTTAAAAACAATGTTTTGATAATCCTACTGAGAGACTATTGATCTTTGTAAGTTGTCATTTGTTTGTTGAATCAACCCTACTTTATAGTGTTTGTTGGTGGAATCAATTGTTGTTTGAGTTCTTGTTTTTTCTACTTGGGCATTCAATAAAAGATCATTTCTGTATTATAGATTGATGAGTATTGTAACTCCGTTATGAAATACAATTTTTTCATGTGTTATTGAAAACCTTAACTCAGAATTGCATCCCAAGGACAATCTCTCCAAATGGGATATTGCAGTGGATTAGAGCTGTGAATATGATTTTTGAATGCCCTTAGAGGGTAGGGAAAATGTTACAATTGGGAAAAAGAAGGGTACCAACAATTCAGTCATGGCAGATAAGCAAGAGCAACCACCAAAGATTAACCCCTTAGACATCTTGGGGGAGCTGGCAAGAGGGTAGCAACAAATGGCACAAGGACAATAGTAGATGGCTCAACTGGTGGCACAAGGGCAACAACATATCGCCCAACTAATGTCATAAGGGCAATAACAGATGGTCCAACTTCTTACCTAGGCTTTGGCAAGTCTGAGTAATGTGGCTAACGATTGAGTTAATGGATCTAATGGAGGTAACCATAGTCTAGTAGAAGGAACCAACAACCATAATCCTGGTCCTTTTAACATCTTTGCACAAACTAACACATGGGAAACTAGTAGGAGGACCCCTAGACCTGTACTACCTCATTTCTAGATGGCTAGGGAGCAGTAAACCAAGGACCGACAAAACAAAACAATTTTTTTTCGGAGTATGCGCCAGTAGGAGAGGATGTTTGAGCATCTATGACCTTTACAAAGTTTTGTAACATTAAGTACAAAAATAGGCCCAAGGATCATAATAGGGGCATGCAACAGAGCTATGATCTATTGTGCAAGGTTGGGAAACTGTCCATCCCTCCTACAATGGGTCATCCAAATACTCTGCAAGGTCTTGGGTATAAAAGTTAGACACTTACTTCCAATTTATCCCAATGTTGGAAGCAAAGGCCATCAAATTCACCACCTTGCATTTGGAAGGAGAAGCTCATGAACTGTGCTACCACAAATTGGTCACCCTGGGACATTCCAACATTACTTCTTACGTGATTGATAGACCAATTTGATAGGAAGGATTTGGAGATACACTTCAAGGAGCTAGCACAACTCAAGCAGACCAGAACACAAGATGCCTACATTTCAGATTTTCGGCGAGTAGCTGTTATGGTGACAGACATATTTGAACAAAGGCTGATCACACTCTTCAAAAAAGGTGTAACTGAACCACTCCGTGGTTGGGTCAAGGCTTTCAAACTGATCACCTTACAAGATGCCATTACTAGGACACAAGACATAGAAGATGTAACACCTAAATCTAAATTTCCATCCAAACCACTCATCACTCGGAAGAACAAAGATAAGAAGCCATTTCATAGAGAGTGGGCTAGGAAGGATAGGTTGGATGACGAGACTCAAAGATAGTTGAGAAGGAAGAAACTCTGCGTTAGTTGCAAGGAACCATGGGAATTGGGTCAGAAATGCTTGGGCAAGGGAAAGGTCCACTATATTGAGGTGATGTCAAACAATGACGATGAAGAAGATATAATGCGAACACCAAATGATGAGCCCAAAAATTCAGAGGGGGAGCAGTCTCATGAGGAAGCTAAAGGGGATGAGAGACCTTGTACGTGAATTAAGGTTGGTACTATCACCATTCTTTATGGAGTCCCTAGATACTACATCTTCAGGATCAAGGGGGTCATACAGGGAGAACGAGTCACAACTTTGGTTGATGATGGGGCAACTCACAACTTCATCGATGCAACTTTGGTGGCAAAAGGAGTTATCCCCACAAAAGAGTTTGAGGGCTTTAACGTTTTGGTGGCTAATGGATACAACATAACATGCACACAGAGGATTCCACGCTTGAATGTGACACTGGACATTTACTCATTTACCAATGACTTCTATGTAGTGGATCTTGAAAACATCAATGTTACATTAGGAGTACAATGATTATACTCGTTGGGGAAGTTCTCAATGAACTACTAGGTAATGAAGATGGAATTCAAGGCCTCAAATGGAAAGAAGGTGGTGTTGAGGAGTATGTCCATTGGCGCTCCTCGAATTGTAAAAGCTAAGAGAATGGAGGCTATATTCATGCATGGAGATATAGCTTGCATAGACAAATGTCTACTTACGAGTCAAAAGTCATCAAATAACAACCAACAATATCAAGTAGATATTTATTTATTGCTGAATAAGCATGATCGGGTTTTTGGAGAGATTCCCCCAGGGAGATCTCACGACAGGGGTTTTGAACACACCATAGAGCTAGAGCAGGGGGCCAAACTAGTGATTGCCACACCATACAGACATTCAAAGAAATTCAAGGATGAGATAGAAAAGGCCATCAAGGAATTGCTAGTCGTTGGCCAACATTAGACCTAGTTTGAGTCCATTCGCTTCATCAGTAGTTTTGGTGAAGAAAAAGGATGGTACTTGGAGGATGTGCATTGTGCCGTGTATTTCTCGAAGATTGATCTTTGATCAGGTTATCATCAGATTTGAGTCCAGGAGCAAGATGTGCATAAGACAACCTTTAGTTGCCACTATGGGCATTTTGAATTCATGGTCATGCTATTTCAATTGACCAATGTATCAACCACCTTTCAATCATGCATGAACCACATCTTCAACAAACAGTCAAGGAAGTTCTTATTGGTATTCTTTAATGACCTCCTCATATACAACAAAACATGGGAAGAGCATTTGGGACATTTGGATGAGATTTTGAGTATTATAAAGGAGTCATTTTATGCTAAGGCATCAAAGTGTGAGTTTGGGATGATCAAGATCCTTTGCTTGGGCTACGTGATAAGTGAGTAGGGGGTATAGGTACATTAGGAGAAGATACAAGCCATACTGGATTGGCCACACCTAGGAACCTTACCAAGTTGTAGGGATTTTTTGGGATTTGCAGCTATTACAGGCGGTTTGTTAAGGGATTCTCTTAGTTAGGTGTAGCATTGACAAACTTGAGAAAAAAAGGAGCATTCAGGTGGAGAGAGGAGTCAGAGAGGGCATTTCACAAGCTTAAAGAGGTGATGAGCTTGTGCCGGGTGCTGGCACTTCCTGACTTTAGCTAAGCCTTTGTATTGGGATATCATGCTTTGGGTCAGGGGATAGTAGTTGTGTTGATGCATATAAGCACTTGATAGCCTTCAAAAGCCAGAAACTCAGAGATCTAAAGAAGTTCTTTTCCATCTACGACAAAGAGATGCTCGCCATCATGTACGTTTTGACTACATTCAGTAAATACTTGGTAGGGGGCACGTTTGTGGTCAATACAGATCACAACAACGTACGACACTTTCTAGAACAAAAGGACCTAAATGAAAGACAACAAAAATGGATGAGTAAGATTCAAGCCTATGATTTTGATATTGAGTATGTGAAGGGCAAGAAGAATGTTGTGGCTGATGCACTCTTCAGGAAATCGATTGTGTGTTCACTCACGAAGATCGCAGGATATTGGAAAGCACATCTCTTGGTGGAATATTCCAAAAACAAGTTTGCTTGTGAGTTAATGGATGGTCTTGTCGAGGATGATGTGTACAAAATAATAGATGGGATCATTTTCTATAAAGGCTGGTCATATTTGTTCCTTGAGTCCACATTGAAAGAGAAGATCTTGAAGACTGCACCTGACACACCACTAGTAGGGCACCAAGGGTTCTTCAAAAGTTACAGGCAAATCAAAGAAAAGCTTTCTTGGAAAGGCCTCAAGGATGATGTATTGAGGCACGTTAGAGAGTGCATGACTTGCCAGCAGAACAAGCCTAAGCATACTCCTCCTACAAGAATGGTACAACCCTTGCCAATTCCAGAGCAGAAATGGGAGAGCATATTGACGAAATTCATCACAGATCTACCAAAGCATATGGCAAGGATTGCATCTATGTGATAGTTGATAGGTTGACCAAGTTCACACATTTCTTTGCAATTTTGATAGATTATAAGGCAATGCAAGTGGTAGAATTGTTCTTCAAGGAGATGCTTAGACTCCATGTGCTCACTAAAAATATAGTTAGTGATCAGGATAGCTGGTTTATCAATGTATTTTGGCAGGAGCTGTTCAAATGGGTGGGCATGGAATTGACACCTAGTACCAGCTATCACCCTCAAATAGATGGCCAGACAAAGATTGTGAATAAATAGGTATTTGCGTAACTATGTGTTAGGATAGCAGAAGGCATGGATCAAATGGTTACATTTTAGGGAGCACTATGACAACACCACTTATCATCAATCCATTGGGATGACCCCACTCAGGGCTCTGTATGGGTATGAAGTTCCATCATTTGTTGATTTAGCATTTGGGGATAACAAGGCTCCAAATGCCAAATATTGGATATAGGAAAGCTAGGACATCCTTAAGGTCCTTAAGGAGAATTTGCAGGCCGCCTAGAACCAACAAAAGATGTACGTGAACATGCATAGAGTAGAGCGTGACTTTAATTTTCCTAATATTGTAGCGATATAAACAATATTCACTCAAGAAAAGTGGGGCAAAGAAACTAAAACAAAGATTTTATGTACAAAATAATTAGATGAATTGGTGAAGTAGCTTATGAGTTGGAGTTGTCAAAGGGGGAGCAAAATCCACAATGCCTTCCATGTATCATTCCTCAAGAAAGCAACAGGTCAACTGGTTATTGCTTCAACCGTGCCACCCCCTTTGGACAAGGAGGGGCAGTTACTATTGATTCCGAAAGCTATCATGGTTGTTTGAGAGAGGAGATTGAGGAGCAGGATGATCTTAGAATATCTTATCAAGTGGAAGGATTTGTTTAAGGAGGATGCCCCGTGGGAAGGAGAACAGATCTCACAACACCCGAATTTGCAATTGCTTGAGGACAAGCGATGTCGGAAGGGGGGGACTGAAATGTCCTCTTCAAATTAATTGCCCAAGGAAGGACCTAATAGCCTATTTAACCCTGTAGGTTATAGTCATTTAAAAAGGGGGAATTATTATTTAATGTTACTTAGGTAACATTAGATAATAAAAATTACATTGGGGCAAATGGAGGGAAACTTGCAAGTCATTCAAATTTGAATTTAGGAGGGAAAAGCCCCAAAGAGAATCTATAAATGGAAGGGAGAATCACTATGATCATCATGGATTTATTCTTCTTGAATTTGGGTTGAGGCTCTTCGAGGGTTTTAATATATCTTTTCTCTTATTGGTTTTGGTGGTGAAAGATTCCACCCTAGCCAATCCTCCTATCTTTCTTGCTACATGACCAAATTCTGGTTGGAGGAGTATCTTTTTGAGGCAAAAAAGGCTGGTATCTAGAGGGGCCAAAGATTACCTTTCTGAGGCAACAAAGGGTTGGAGTTGTCTTCTTGAAGCAGTGAACGGTTGATATTTACCTTGTTGAGGTAGCGAAGGGCTGGTATATATATCTTCCTGAGGGAGCAGAGTGTTCAAATTCACCTTCCTAAGGCAGTGAAGGGTCGAGGTCTAATTTTCTGGGGTAGCGAAAGGCCAAGTAGCCTTCTTCTGAGGCAACAAGTGTCCTAAGGGGCCTTGATAAGGATACAATGAGGGTTTAAGGGCAAATTCAGGGGCTGGTTGCTCTAGAGATCGAGGTAGCAAGGGTGAATAAGGGTGCAAAGTGGCATCAAGGCCTATTGATATGATTTTGTGGTAGCAAGAGGGACGACTACAGTTTGTAAGATTAAAAATTATGTTTTGATAACCCTACTGGGAGATTGTTGATCTTTGTAAATCTATGGTTTGTTTGTTGAATTGGCCCTACTTTATAGTGTTTGCCGGTGGAGTCAACTATTGTTTGAGTTCTCATTTTTACTACTCGTGCATTCAATAAAAGGTCATCTCCGTTTTATACATTGATGAGTATTGCAACACTGTTATGAAATACAATTCTTTCATGTGTTATTGAAAATCCTAACTGATAATTGCATCCCAAGGATAATCTCTTCAATAGGGATCTTACACAACCTACATAAAACACAATCCCCTCTAATCTTTGATCTGCAATCTTTTCTTTTTCTGGTCCAATCTGCTCTTCTACAATTCTTTGTAGTCATCTCAAGCCTCTTTGTTCTTTAATCTTATTTGATTCACTCTGTGTCTCTACAATTCTCTGCAGACACTTCTCTCATCAACATTCACAATTTTTGGCTTTGAGCTGGACACTTTCTTGAGATCCAACTTCTGAAGTTTTACCCTCTATTTTCTGATTATCTTCCTTCACTTCTTACCTCAACAACTATCAATCCTTTTCTCACATTTTCTAGGCACTTCCTTCGCGCACTCATTTAAAATTCGTGGTCCCTTTTAATTTGTTTGATCAAAGCATGGTGCTTTTTGAGACAAGCTCTTATAGTAACTTGTATAGTGTTTTTTCATTTTTTAGCTCCCTTTAGTCCATCCATTTTTTCTAAACATTTGGTGCTTATGTGCTTTAGCATTAATTCATGTGCCCATATAACAAGTCCCAAGCCTTTATACTTGTACTGCCTGTGTCGTTCATAAGCTTTATTTTTAATATTTCATAGCTCCCTTTAGTCCAACCTTTCAAAACATGGCACTTATGTACCTTATGTATGCCCATATATGTGATTAGGTCTTTTGTTTATATCGGGATATTGGATACTAAGTGAAGGGGGATGAACCTCAAAATTCCTCATCAATATTCACTTCAGCTCATATAGTGCCCTGGGGCACTTGGAGCCTTGAAATACCAAATTTAGATTTGTAGCGCTCATGCATATGTGTTGCACCATGCCCAAACGACGAGTCTAGGTGCTTTTCATATTGGAAACTTGGAAACACCTGAAAAACTTTAACACTAGAAAAGCTTGCAAAACATAGTCACTTGGGGTATGAATAACGTGAAAATTCTTTGTTAACTGTTACCCACCATTTCGTTGGTTGATAGATCCCGAGCATTGGATATTGGGACATTTGATTACATATGCACCATGAAATCCTCCGAGTGCCAATATGCCGAAGGATCTAATCCCTTGGAGTTGGAGCTAGAGCTTAGCTCTTCTCAACTACGAGTGTAATTAGGGGCTGCTTTCTTGGATATCAGGGAAAACCATTCAATCTAGTGCCTTTTTTGAAAACTGTGATATGTCGATAGTTCGAGGGCTCTTAGCTCTCAGGTGCTACCTTGACACCCATGTGATTTGGCGCGGTGACCAAGGGATATGCTATATTGGAGCATTGGAAAAGCTGAGAGCGAAGTGTTAATAAAATCATTGATATGGCGATATGTCAAGGGGTGCTTAGTCCTTTGGTGTTGACCCTTAACATTGCTAGACCGCAGGTCGCTATGTTAGATATTGGGATATTGAGAAATCTCATGAACTCCACGTTGTGAAAGCTCCGATATGTCGAGGTCCCAATAGATGGACTGACACTTGACGAGGATTTGGCTGTCCATTAACTGACAATGGAAGCTTGAAATCCTTGAATTTGTGGGGTATTTGTGTTATAATAAATTTGAGGTTTTTTGTCAAAATTTGAGGTTTGCCGCCTCTTTAGCTTCAGTCCACTTGACGAGGATTTGTTTGTCCATTAACCGACGATGGACACTTGAAATCCTTGAATTTGCGGGGTATTTGCGTTATAATAAATTTGAGGTTTTTTGTCAAAATTTGAGGTTTGCCGCTTCTTTAGCTTTCCATGCCTTATTTAAGGTTTTGCCTAATTTTGAGGTTTTGGTCCATGAATTTGAGGTTTGAGGTTTATGCACAAATTTAGGTGGTCTATGCGCTATGCCCAAACCAAGGTTAGCACAAATTTGGGGTTTCGACTTTTTTCTTCTTCCCTTGTCCAAAATTTGAGGTTTGCCGCCATTGCTTCTAAGAATGAGCCTTGGCTTGATTTTGAGGTTTGGACTTGCTCTTGCCTTTGGGGCGTGCTTCTATCTTTAGTTGTGCCCCTACCTTGGAATATGCTAAATGGTCTCCCCTTAACTTTGATGTCAATGACAACAATTTGCAACAATCCCCCTCTTTGTCATCGATGGCAACCTTTCAAATCAGGGACAACGTTGAGGAACTCCCACTGTCCTGCAATTCATACTGTGTGTAATTCAATTCCTCATATTGTATGCACTTTGCAATTCTTCACTTTGTACAACGTTAATGAACTCCCCTTGTCTACAATTTCTGGTCCTTGACTGTAATTTTTCACTGTCTGCAGTTCTTTAACTTCCTTTGTTTTTCTGTTTGCAATTCGATCTCCCTTTGTTTGTTTCTCTCAATAATTCAAACTTCTTCAATGAGGCTGCCCCTGTCTACTATTTCACCACCATTTGTCTACAATTCCATTCCCCCCCACACCCCCACCCTGAACTGATGCATATGCTGAAATGCATTTCTCCCCATGTTTTAGACTACTTCCCTTGAGCATATGCTATGCAATTCTATCCAATTCCTTTTCTTCCAGTAATATTCTTTTAAGATGCATTTAAAGGAACAATTTCCTATTTTGTTTCTTATGCAATTCAATTAGTTTCAATTGTTTCCATTCATTTTTCTTCTGCAACTCATTCTCTAAAGCTTTCATCTTCTTGTTGTGATCCGATGTACTGCAATCTTTAACTACACCTTTCCATTTTATTGATGAGATGAAGGAGATATCACTCCCAATTGTCTTAAATATTCAAATGTCTTTCTGGGAAGGGGTTTGGTAAATATATCTTTAATCTGTTTTGTAGTAGCAATATATTCCAGCTTTACAATCTGATCAACGACCTGTTCTATGAGGAATGGATATTTGACAAGAATATGTTTTGTTTTGGAATGCATAACAAGGTTCTTTGAGATATTAATTACACTTATATTATCACAAATAATTGATATATGTAGATCATGATTTACCTTGATATACTTCAGAGTTTGTTTCATCCAAAGGACTTGAGTACACCATGTTGCTATTGCAATATGTTCTATTTCACCTATGGGAAAGGAAATTGAGGTATGTTTCTTGTTCAACCATGATATTAGACAATTTACCAAGAAGAATGCTTGTCTGTTGGTGCTTTTCTTGTCATCAACACTTTTTGCCGAATCTGCATTTGTATATAAGACTAAGGCAAAGTCTTCACTTCTTGAGTACCATAAGCCAAGGGCCACTCCCTTCATATACTTGAAAATTCTTTATATTGCTTGCGCATGGGTCTCCATTGGGGTAGATTGAAATTTGAGACCTTGCAACCAATCCTACATATTACATGATATCAGGTCTTGATGCTGTTAAATATAGTAAGCCACCAATCATTTACAGGTACGAGGTTTGATTTACTTTTGAAGATTCATCATCTTTGCTTAGTTTGCATCTTGTGACCAATGAGAGTGCTAACAGATGTACAATTTTCCATTCCAAACTTCTTCAACATTTCCTTAAGATATTTGGTTTGGGAAATGAATATACCTTTTTTTGATTGAGCAATGAATATATCTTAGGAAGAATGAAAATTCTCTTGGCATGGACATTTCAAACTCTTTTTGCATTTTTGTTGCAAACTTTTGACTCATTATATTAGCATCACTTCCAAAAATGATATCATCAACATATACAACAATGCTCAATCATTGAACAACATGATCACATCTCAAACTCATCGCCACTATTAGACATGGGATCATCACCAAGAGCTACATAAACATCATATGGCTCAGAGTTTGAGGACTCCTCGAATTTCTCTCGAATCTCGGTAGCAATATTAGCAACAACACTGGGCTTAGCAAACCTAGAAGCATGAGTTGGCCGAGGTGCATGACTACTGCTTCCCTCACCATGTGCCATGCTTGGTGGTGCACTTCCTTCAACTCCTGGTTTGACTACTAGATCTGCATTGGGATTAACCCCTTTCCAACTCCATGGCATCAATATTGAAATCAACATCAAACTCAGCTAGTTGAGTCTCCTCCATCCATTTTGATGTTTGATCAATATCATCCAACACAATTGGATTTGTATCAGGTCTTTTGTTCAACAACTAGTTGCACCTTAGTTGAAGGTTGTATTGCACCAAGATGAGATCATTTAATTGTTTTTGTTCCAAACGATTTCTCTTTCTCATGTGAATCTACTAAAAAGAGACCAATTGCATTCACACCTAGAAGCATTGCAAGTTTGGTTGAGAACTTTAACTGCAAACTTTTGCAATTGATGACATTGGCTGCCAAACAATTCTGACCAATGTGCTATAAAAAAGACTAACGTTAGTTCATTGTTGAAGAAGTTAGATGGTAACTTTGGCTAAACAAGCAAGGATTTAGAATGTGAATTTTAAACAAATGAACATAAAAAAATTGGAATTGCTTACCTAGTTGATCCACATCTCTTGCAATCCTTGCCAAGTTTTTGCAAAATGTACCTGTTGCGCTAGTGAAGGTACCGATTTGTCGATGTATTTCCAATTGCTCGAACACATCAGGGACGATGTGCTCCAAGCACTTGTACAACCCATTTTTGATCTCCCCAGTCCGATCTCCTCTTAATCGAGCTTTATAATGATATTTTGAGTTAAGGAAATATCCAACTGCATGGATAGGATGATGGAGTTGACTGTTCCATCTATTATGAGTTATCTCTCAAATATGCCCATATTTACCTACTCTATCCTTGTAGGTTGCCCATATCTGCTCCTTTGCCTGATCCATAGCCTCATAGATGTAGCCCATGGCCAACTTTTCCCCATCCACCAACTGCAACACTTTATGAAGGGGCTCACCAATTTTTACAAGCTCTGCTACTTTTTCTTAACAACTGTTGTCAAAATCTTTCTTTTTGGCGTCTTTTCCATCTGCTTCGTCAGCCCTTCAAGGTGAATTCAAATCATCTTTGGAAAACATTTTCTGCAAGTTTTGTTGCTGGTAAGTGAGAGATTGCAATGCTAGGAAGTAAGTTGCAAATCTCATGATGGTGGGTTTAATAAGCTCCTTACCCCCAATATTTTTCATCATTAGGCTTAACACTTATGTATGGTTGTAGATGTATTTTGTGATACACTTTGCATGCTCTACAATGTTTTTTACTAGTCCACTTTTCATATGTCGTCAAGCATGAGGTCTATGCAATGTCCAACACATGGGGTCCAAAATATGGGCCTATATTTGGACTCTAGCATCTTTAAATCAAGAACATAGTTTGAGGCGTTCTCTGTGATGGCCTGCACAACATTATGCTCCTCCACTGTTCTAACCATCTCTTCCAAAAGCTCAAATAAGAGGTTGGCATCTTTCACCCTATCCAATGCATCAACTGATTTTAAAAACATGGTTCCTTGAATGCAAGAGAAAAGAAAATTTATGATAGTGTAGTTTTTACCATCAGTCCATCCATCTTACATGATGGAACAATGACTCTTTAAACCCAGTTAAATATACTCCAATGGGCAAAACCTGTTTTTGCAAAAGAGTTTACCTCAAGTCATGCATACTAGGGCCTTTGAAACCCTTTTCTATAGATATAACAAAATCCCAGATAGCTTGGTAATAAGGTGAGCAACAACATGAAAGGGGATATCTACATTATACCACCACCTACTAATGTAATGCAAAGCAACTTCTTTGCATTGTTTTTTCCAATGGTTTTTTAAGGTGGGTTGAGCTAGACTTGGTTGGGAGGTGGTGGCACTAACGAGGCAGAGGTGGGGGAAGGTGTGAAATAACTCTTAATGTTCATATGCTTTCTACCTTTACCTTTGGCATGACTCTGAGACCCAACTCCAAGAGGGGGAGGAACATAATGGAAGGGGTCATGGACATTGGTGGAAGGGACAGAGCAGGAGTCCTGAAGCTCAAAATCATCAAACCCACTTGCGCCTCTCCTAGCCATGCTTTTGCAAGTTCCTTCTTCCTTGCAGTTTTTGCTTGTATAGCCTTTTCCGTAGCCTTCTTCTCCTCAAACTTATGAAACTTTTCAATGTATTTTGCCTGAATAGCCCCAATCACTTCATTTGGTGCTTCACATGGAGATGCTTGGCCTCCCATCTAAGTGTTGATTCAACCTAAATTCACCCTCCTCTTTCATTGAGTGCATGCAATATTTGCATAAGATTTTTCCTCCAACAATGTCACAATGAAAACATGCATCATTTTTGGCTTTTGGGGCCATGGTGGGTGATAAAATTTTAGATTTAATGGGAAAGAGATTTGCAAATAGAAAACAAAAATACAACTAAGGAAAATGCAAAACCTATGATAAATTTGAAGACAAAAAAGAGGCATATCTAGCCTATAAAGAGGTCATTTTTTGCTTGAAAAGGGGAAAAAATAGGGATAGGAATCAAATTTGGAATTTTTAAAGAGAGAAAGCATACCTGGGAATGAAAACTCAAATATGCTAACTCCACTAGACATCTCTAAACCAACTCCAATATTGCAAAGAACCTCCAAACTTGCTGCTATTGCAGGACTCTCCATGCTCTGTTATGCTCACAAAAACTTGAAATGAGAAGTGTGAGGCAAATAGGAGCTGAAGCCTGCTTTTATAAGTTTAGGAGGCCAAATGTTGGAGTGAAACTGCCCATGGTTTCGTTAGAAATCACCCAAAATCCCAAACCACGGGTCCACACCCTCACTGCACGCGCTTTAGCTATCTCAGGCTGGTTTATGATAGAATCGACCGATTTGGACTGGTCGGTACCGATTAGCTACCATATCGGTTGGTTTATGATAGAAGTTAGAACTGATTGGTTTGGATTGGTTGGTACTGGTTAGGTACCATATTGGCAGGTTTGGCACATAACCGGTACCCGAACTGGTTTGTTGGGCTGGTTTGACCCGTTTTCATTTTAGACCAGTTGGGTTTTAAAGCTATAGTATGAACAAGCTCCAATGGCCTTGTTGATGAGTACTCTTTACTCTTGGAGTGGACTCTTGTTTGCTTCCGATGTTGACATGGCTTGCAAATAGAATTACTTGGTTTTCAAATCTTTGGCATGTCCCTTACTGTTTCTGTTTTGCTGATATTTACTAAGTTGTCTAAATTGATATATCATATGACCCATCCTTCTATGCCATAGTCAACGTTCATCCAATTTCCCCTTGCAATTGTTTTCTTTGACTCCATCTAGGACTTATACATTAGTTGAGGTCCTAGTTGCATTTGCCACCACTCTTCTAGAGTCTGTTTTCTTTATTTTACATCCTTTAGAGTGAAATGTGAGATCATATGCTTGGTCACACATTTGACTAATACTCAAGAGATTGTGTTTTAGAGCATCAACAAACAAAACATTTTGAGCTTTAGGTCTTCCATTATCAAGGCTAACTATTTGTTTACCCATTATTCTGGCTGGTGCATTATTTATAAAGGCGACACTTCCACCTTTTCCTTCCTTTAGAGATAGAAATTTGCTCTTATCTCCAGTCATATCCTTTGAGCATCCACTATCAATATACCATTAACTTCCTCGGTTTTGAGCATATAGTGCAAATCCACACTCTTGTTTTTCTTGCTTCTTTTTCCAAGTCTTTGTGCATTCTTCTTGCTTGTTTTGCTTGGGAGACCTTGTTGACTTTGCTTCTACAATCATTTGCTTTGTGTCCATAGTTATTGCATTTGTAACATTCAGCATGATGTAATAGGGGAGCAAATGAGTTGTATCTTCTAACACCACCTCCATTAGGACTTCTAGATTTGTTGATTACATAGCCATTCATTGAGATCTTATAAGATCCTTTGCTTCTACTTCTCACATAGTCATTTCTTCTATAATTTATTTCTATTGCTTTATGACCAAAGTTATTACATGCAAAGCAATAGCTATAAAAGAAATTTGATACCTGGATGTGAAAGGCCGTCTTGAAGGATTAACTCTTCTGAACCGATTTTGACTGTCTTTGTGAGAATACTTAGATCTCTGCTGATTCTTTACTCCATGTTTGGTGTTGCTTGTGTTACTGATAGGGTCATGTCTTTTCTAGTCCTTAGCTTCATTTATGACACTGCTTGCATTGCTGCTAGATCCTTTGAGCACATTAGCATATCTTTTAGGTTCTTCTTTTTTCTGATGTCTTTGTGCTTAATTTTCCTTTGAGAGTCTTACAAGTTTCTTTATAGCCGAGACCTGTTTTGATAGAAGGAGATCTCTGGTAGTTGAGAATGTTATCTAATGTTTTAGTCCCTTTTACAAACTTTAAATTTTGATTCAACTGAGCATTTGCTTTCTCTATATCCTTTCTCAAGGAAACAACCTCTGCTTCTAGCTTCCCACATTTTCTTTCCCTTTCGTTCAACTTATAAGTATTTGCTCTATTCTCTTAGCCTCTTCTAGTTCTGTTTTTAGGAAAATGATTGCTGCTTCATCAGAATCATGATCTTTCTTTTCATACTTCTGTTATAGTACCTTTTGCTTTTTATGCTTTCTTCCAAGTTTATCTATTCCTTTTAATGCACAAAAAAGTTCTCCCTCAAGATCTACTTCCCCCTTAATATATCCTTCTTCTGGATCTATTTTCTCTTGATCAGTGTTATGATCCTCTAAGGCCATGAGTAGGAATTCTACTTGGTGTTCATTAGATGCAGGTCCATCATTGTCTTTTGATGAGCTACTATCTTCCTTGGAATATAAGCTTTTCTTCTTGAGAGGTTTGTCTTTTTTATTTTTATGAAATTTGCCTCTTTATTTGTGTTCTTTTTCATCATCACTGTCTAATTTTGGATGTAGACATTTTAGAGGAATAATGACCTATTCTACCACATCTAAAGCATTTTAATGGTAGTTTACTTTTATATTTGCCTTATCTTCTTTTCAACTTTCTCACAAATTGAGCTTCTTCTGCATCTGATTCATGGTTGGAATAATCATGGGCCTGATGTCTTTTTCCTTTCTTTGATGCTTTGAAGGTTGCTTCCTTTAATCCCGACCTTTCTTTTCCTTTTCTCATTTCATTTCTAGCAAGGATACCATGTAGTTCATCTATCTTCAGATCTTCTAGATCTTTAATTTCTGTAATAGCTCAAACCTTTGGATTAAATCTCAAGGGAAGAAATTTTAGCACTTTTTGAACAATCACTGATTCATCAATTTTTTCATCAAGTCCTCTAATAGTCTTCACATCCTGATCCACACGAAGGAAGAACCCTACAATATTTTCTTCTTCATTCATTTAAACTCTCAAATTGCATTCTATGAGTTTGAGGCTTTGCTCTGTGGACCTTCTCATCTCCTTCACAGCTGCTTTGAAGCTTGTTCCAAATATCTTTAGCGGACTTACACTGCATTACTTTGACAAACTCTGATTTTACTAAACCACATAGAATGACATTCATTGCTTCTGCATTATTTGCATATGCCCTTTTTACATCTTGATCTGTTGAGGAGTTGCTAGAACTTTAACCATCCACCATAGGAAGCCAAATATCATCACCAAGGGACATCAAATATGTCCTCATCCTTATCTCCTAGAAGACATAGTTTGTTCCATCAAAGAATGGGCCTATTGTTTGAGAAGAACCATCCTTACTGGTCGTTTGTCCCATTGAGATCTACATTCCAGTGGTTAGATTACTTCTTGAAGGAATTTGCTCTAATACCAATTTGCGGATTCATAATTATACTAGGGGGGTGAATCAATATAATACAAATTTTACTTATTTAAAACATTCAAACACCATAAACTTCAAACTCATAAGCAGAATATAGACCACAGGATATATGTGGAACAATAATGTTATCAGAACCAAACTGGTCATCGAATCGGTAGACCACCCAGATTGAAAACCGGTAAGAACTGGACTAGAATCAGTCAAAAAACCGGACCAAAAAACTGGTCAACCAAAAACACATAAAATATTCAATTTTTAAAGAAAACCACATATGTCATGCACATCCGTATGAATTCAAAATTTCAAACCATTTATACACAAATAAGTAAAAGTCCTCATTTATAGAGTATGTAAGGGTGCATATAACCAAAAATATATTAAAAAAGACCTAGATGGCCTCTAACATCCAAAAAAGATCATGCTACAACAAATACCTACATATCATCAAAGTCTTTGCCTATATTGGGATCTTTGTCATCAATATCACCCTCTAAGCATTAAAATAAGATAAAAAATGCTTAGCATGTCAATTCAAGATTTTGTTTGAGTGATGGGTACATTTTTTGTAGGATCATGATAGAGGAGTTCAACAATCAATGTCACTAACATCAAGGTACATAGAGGGAATGGTGCTATTGAATAAATTGTAGTTTGATAGCCTCATACTTGACAAAATCAAATGGAAACATTGCAATCCCTCCAATCTTGAAAAATTGATAAGTCCGCTGGATTTTGAGTGAGATTTAAAATACTACCTTCCATATAAAATCCAATGAGGTTGGAATCACTTTCAAACATCCCGAGTCATTTCATGGTAATGTTAAAAATTTAAGTAAACGGATGAAAATGAAAGATAAAGGATAATGTCACTTTTACTTTAAGAATTTAAGATTACCATGAATTGCATACCAATAGTAGGGCCATAGGCTTGAATGTTAGGCACCTATTGTGGGCTAGTGCCCAACTAAGACAAAAATTAAAAGGAAAATATCAAAAATAGGTCGCATTTGTTGCGTTCTACGCAACTTTACCAAATTGGCCAAAAACGGTTCAAGTCACTGGTCTGAACCAAGTTTTGCTCTCAAAACAGTTGGATCAGCGAGTTTAGACTGGTTCGGTCCGATCTTGATAACACTGACATGGAAACCCTGTAGGAGAATAACCACAAAACTTCTTTCAATTGATTGATCTTTGCAGACACCAACTTACTATTACAATGTTTATAAGCACCAACCCACAGGTGACACCATTCCCCAATCTTTGTAGGCACCAACCTACAAGTGACACCAATCCCCTCAGTTGCTTTGTAGGCACCAACCTACAGGAGGCACCAATCCCCTTTGATATTTGATATGCAATCTTTTCTTCTTTGATCCAATCTGCTCTTCTACAATTCTTTGCAGTTACCTCCAACCACTTCGATCTTTAATCTTCAATGATTCACTTAGCTCCTCTATAATTCTTTGCAGACACTTCTCTCATTAGCATTCACAATTTTTTAGCTTTGAGCCAGACACTCTCTTTAGATCCAACATTTGAAACCACAATCTTTGTTTTTTGATTCTCTTCTTTCACTTCTTACCTTATCAACTATTAGTCCTTTTCTCACATTTTCCAAGTGCTTCCTTCAACCACTCCTTTAAAGTTCATGCTCCATTTAATTTCTCTAATCAAGGGTTGGCACTTTTCGAGGCAAGGTCTTATTTTAAAACCTGTACAATGCTTTTTCATTTTTTAAGATCCTTTTAGTCCAACCCTTTTTTTAAACCTTTAGCACTCATGTGCCTTAGCAGCGACTCATGTGCCCATATAACAAGTCCTGAGCCTTTATCCTTATACTACTCTTGTAGTTCATAATCTTTATCTTTTATATTGCACAACTCCTTGCAGTCCAACTTTTTGAAACATGGTGCTTGTGCACCTTATATATGCCCATATATGTGACTAAGCCCTTATTTATATCGGGATCTCAGATATTGGGTGGAGGACGCTGAACCCCAAAATTCCTCATCGGTATTAACTTCAGCTCATGTAGTGATTGGGGGCACTTGGAATCTCGTAATGCCAAATTTAGAATTGTAGCGCTCATGCATATGTGCTGCACCATACACCCTAATGACTAGTCTATGAGTTTTCATATCAACAATTTGGAAACACTCTAATAACTTTAACATTGGGAGAGCTTGCAAAACTTGGTCCCTTGGGGTATGGATGACATGAAAATTCTCTGTCAACTGTTGACCACCTTTCTGTCAATTTACAAATCCTAAGCATCGACACTTGACCCAACATAGTTGGTTGTGCTTCCACTTGGGCATATACCAAAGGGTCTCCCTGTGGCTTTGATGTCCATGACAACATTTGCCAATGTTGAGTCTCAATTGTTGTTCTCACTTTGAAAGAATTTTCTTGTGGACTTGTTCTAAAGTTTTTAATTATTCTTTTTGTAGGTTTGCAAAAGTAGTTTTTCTTTCATCTTCCATCTAGTGCTTCAAATTTTCTGGAGTTCCCGAATGGTTTCATCATCCTTGTTTCTTTTTTCAAGGTTCCATTTGGTAACAATCTCTTTTGTTGTTTTGAGGTTTTCCAAGAATTGTATAAAGGGAGGTTCTGGTGAGGGCTAATCAAAATTTATTCAAGAGTTCTTAATGGATTCAATAAAGAAGTCCTCCAACCAAGTAGAGTTTAATTAAAAGGGGTTGGGGGGTCTTTGTATATGGGCTGCTATTTTGAAGACGATAGGGTTATGATATGAATCCATTTTAGAGGAGACCCATTGCCTTAATCTAAGATTCTCTTCCACCAATGTCTCCGAAATGAAAAATCAGTGCAATCTCTTGGTTATTTGCACCTCCCTAGTTCTCATATTTCTCCAACTAGGGGAGAATTTTAAAGGTTGGCCATCTGAAAAGTTGTGATTCCTCTAAAGATTGAATTAAAAAAAATTGAGAGGGGATCAATCTGAATTACAAATCCCCATATTTCATTGCCCTAAGGTGAAATTCTGATCCTCTTCTAGGATGCGATGATCCAATTTTATTAAAAAGTAATGCAATGTTTGGTCCAAGAATTGTGGCATGTCTGGATAAAGCTTGTGTATATTTAAAAATAAGACTTCAAGATTTAGCTTAGAAGATAAAAGTGTGACTCCTAAGGCTATTGATAACACCCAAGATTTTTTGGCTTGAAACAAGTTTGTTCTCCAACCAATGACTAAGCCTCTAAAGCAATTCCAACTTGGGAAGGCTTGGGAGAGGGTAGAAATTTCCCTATCTCCTTCCACTGTGGTTTCCTAAAGAAAAACAACAGATAATTTATGGGTTTCCATGACCCTCATAATAGCCAGTTTTTCTGGAGGGGTTAGCCAACCCCTCAAATTTAAAGAAAGGATAATCATGACCTCAAGGTCTCTGGGGCCTTTGCTCTGAAGACCCCAAAAATAGATTGTTTCTTTCTAGAACAAACTTCAAAGGTTGCCAGTGCTTGTGCAAGGGAAAGAAATGATTCTCGACCTCTTTGAAAGGGTTTTTGACAAGGATCTTCATAACTACCCAAGTCTCCCTCAACACCCTAAATAGAGGAGGGTTGAAACTGAGAATTTCGTTTGAGGTTGTATTTTGATTTCCTCAAGGGGGAAAATGTTTTTTTCTTTGAGGGGAGATCAACATCCATTCAAGGTGCTTCACAAGTTGGGTGGGGATGGACAAGAGATAGGACTAAGAGAAGGGAGAAAAGGGACAGAATTAAAGGGGGTGGCATAGGCCTGAAAAGTCTAGAGAAACAAAACAAAAAGTCTTTGCCAACATTCAAAGGGGGCTTTACAACTTTAATACAACCAAAATTTAGCTCCAAATTCGAGGAAAGAAGGGAGGTAGAAGGGGAAAATGACATACCTGATGATGATCCTTTGACCATTGCGGATGGGGAGGCTTGCACTTTTTTCCTAGAGTATCTTTGTTGAGAGTCCAAGTGAGGACCAACCTAAGAGGTGGATGTTGCCTTTGTTGTGTAAGCAAGAGTTGTAGATTCAGGGCTAACTTGTGTAGCGAGCTCTGCCTTTTTGACCTAATTTTTTTGTCTCTTCGATTGACTTTATTCGACTTGGTGTCCATATGAGTGGCATCATCCACTACGAAAGGTGATGCTCTCGTAGTCCAAATTTTGTTGGAATGTTTTTTTCTTTAGTTGAATTGCTATGGAGTTAGTGATACCCCCAAACAACTTTAGGCCCACAAGGATTCTTGCCATGCCCATGTACCCCTAAGCAAGATAGGAAGTGTCTACGTATAGAGTAAATCTAGAGCATTTCCAATTTCCTTGAATACTTCATCAAACCCTATAATAAGGGGTAACCCCTAAAGATAAACCGCAACTCGAGTTACATCTAAGCGTTTAGAGCTAACATTGAAGTCTATTGACCTTTTCCTGATAGAAAGAGCTTGAGAGCCCCAACTTTGGCGAGAATGTAAATTTTTTTTTTTTGAATCTAAGGTTGTGCACAAAATCTAGGCCATCCATCCGTTGGCCAAAGTTAGGATTTTGGGCGCATAGCCTATGAGAGGAGCGAAATGCTCTTTGGTCCATCTCCTTAGAATATGTCCCATCATTCTCTTGCTAATGAACTGGTCGTTCAACACTGTGTCTCCATAAGGGAGATTTCTCTGAGCTTTATCCCCTCTTCCATGCCTCACTTGATTTCTTTTGTTTTCTTTTTTATGCATATTCGGTTAGTTGTCTTCTCTTCCTTATGTTTTGGAATTGTTTTCATAGATGAGAGTGAACGAGCTGAGAGATCAATGCTACCACTCATAGCTAAATGGTGAGAAAATTGCATATAAATCCTTCCCAAGCTAGTCCCAATGATCTTATCCCTTTGAAAGAGAACATGAAGCATTTAAAGGGCTTGAAGTGGAGCATACTATATCATGAATGAGTTGGGGGGGGGGGTGCAAGGAGTTGGAGATTTTCCATAATTGTTTGTCTGGGCGAAGGATTGCATTGTTGGAGGGAAAAGAGGTCCAAGAATGTTCTGGGGAGTCCAAGGGTTGTGTGGAAAGTTCTCCATGGTGTTAATCTTAAACCAGTGGGGCAGATAGTCCTAATACATAGGTAGCTATATTGGAAGGAGAATCCTCTCTTTATGAGTGTTAAATTCTTTTATAACAAATTTGATTTACTTCAACAACTTATTAAAAAACCCATAAAATATTTATCTCAAATACTTTTGCAATTGCTGATAAAATAATGACACTGGGATGTTAACTCAAAATAAAATGTAGCGGAAATAAAATGGAGAGGTCAATCACGCTACAACAACAAATTTGTACCCAACACATTATACTTCATATTATTAAACTCCGGAAAATTCCAGGTGAAACCCACAAAGAATACATAGAAAAATACATTTGGTGGGAAAATGACCCTTTTGAAGAAACTTGGCCCTGGAGAATTAGACTTGTCTCACTAGCAAATTGCTCCCCTTCTCACCTTGCACAAGCCTTGTACACTTGAGAAATCAACGTCTTTGGATATTTTGGCCTCCTCCACAATTTGGCGCTCTTGATTAGCAGCTGGGCCTCCCACTTTCTTGAACTTGGACTCCTTGAATTTCTCTCGAAATTCCTTGCTGCACTTTTGCTCACTTCTCTTCAGTGTAGTCAAGCCTTCCACTCTAGAGAAAATCACTTCCTCTACAACTGTGTTTCTTCACCTCTCCCGTAGGCTTATTTTATATTTTCATTAAGCCAAAACCCCTAACCCTAACAATCTAAGTGATCAATGGCCAGGATTAAATCCTAAGCCTCACTTGAGATCAAAGGTTGAGATTATATCAAATCACTTAAATAATTTTATTATTTATCCTTAGAACTTTGGCCTAATAGTCCACACTAATTAATTAGATTAATTATTGTACTTTTTCTAAGTTAAGCTTAGGAAAGAAATCATAATATCACTTACTCCACCAAGCAAGCACCTAAAGAGGCAATCAAATATCTTCTACATGTTGAGACACCAAGGCAATGTAGAAGACCTTCGGAGGCTACAAAATCAACACTCCCTTCTTGCAAGGAAGGGATTCTGCATCATACCCAACTTGTTTCTGTAAAACACAAACTTCCCCTTCACTAGACTTTGTGAGAATATTTGTGACTTGCTCCTATGTGGCGATGTATTGCAATCTCACAACACCTCTTTGGACCTTGTCTTTGATGAAGTGGTATTTGATTTCTATCTACTTGGACCTATCATGAAACACTAGATTCTCAGAGAGTTTAATGCAACTTTAAGTGTCACAATGAATCACCGTTGGCCCCATCTCAAGACCAAATAATCCTGTGAGCATCTTGTGAAGCCATAGGGCCTCATATCTTGCCAGACTTGCTGACATGTACTCAACTTCTACTGAGCTATGTGCCACTGGTTGCTTCCTACTATACCTCAAGATCATAGCCGATCCAAAGTTGAAACAACACCGTGAAGTATTCTTCTTGTCCACTACACTCCCTGCCCAACCTGAATTTATGTAGCCCTGCAACCCCACTCCACCAACTTTGACATACTATACCATGAAGATACTTGAGCACATGCTTTGCTACCACCGAATGAACCCTCATTGGCTCCTCCATGAACTATTGGAGTGTGTTCACACAAAACAAATATCTAGCCTAGTGTTGACTAGATATGTCAGGGACTCGATCAACTGTCTGTATAAGGTGGGATCTAGCAACTCACCCCCAGAAGCACTTAACTTCTTCAAGTTGGTGATCATAGGTGTAGACATTGGCCTGCAGTGCTCCATCCCGAATCTCAAAATTTCAACTGCATACTTGTCTTGCCCTAGGAAAATCTCTCCTGATTGTCACTACACCTCCAATCTTAAGGGGTAATGCGTCAAACCAATGTCATTCATCCTGAACTCTGAAGCAAGGTCCTCCTTGCACATCTCAGTGAGCTTCTTCGAACTTGTTAAGAAGAGATCATCAACATAGAGGAGCAAGATGAGTGACTCACCCTTAACAAGTACATAGTACAAGTTTGGGTTCGTGTCACTCTTGGTGAAGCCCAGTCCATAGTTTTAAAATTCGGCTGATTCGAAACGGAAACGGCCGAGTTGATCCGTTTCATTGGCCAAAACTGTGACTCGTTGAAGAAACGGTTCAGTTGGCCGAGTCAGCCATGACTCGGCCGAGTCATGGCTGACTCG